>PVJO010013115.1:0-53008 GCA_004026905.1 Hystrix cristata
CATTCCCCAACAGGTTTCAGAGGCAGCACTGACCTGCCAACACCGTAATCTCGGCCCTCCGGCCTCCAGGACCTTGACAGAATATATTTTTGTTGTCCTGAGCCACCCAGTTTATAGTATTTGGTGAAGGTAGTTCTAGTAAACTAACATACTAAGTAGTACAGAGTCTCAGCCTTTGGTTGTTGTTACTGTTAGGAAAAGACTGTATGAGGGTGTTCTCAGGGTGGTTATGGATGCTCATTGCACCAGGTTAATTTTTGCTCTCTGTTGTAAAAGTATCTGACACATCAGTATCTTCCCAACAGGGAAATTTCCTTTTCTTTCCAATATCTGTTTTCTTTCCTTTCCCCCTCTTTCTCCCTCCCTCCCTTCCTTTCATTTTTCTTTCAACTTGATTATTTTGTCTCCCTTAGCAAGAGTGGGTCGATTTGTACTTTTCTAGTTATGTAAGTAGTTGCTTGTGGGAACTCGAGTTAATAGGAGCTGTATTTATAATGTATTTGAATTTAATTTTAGCCTGTCAGCCTGGAGCCCAAGTTAGCCTCATGGCTCACCGTTGACCTCCCTTGATGTGACTTGGTGCCCCTCACACCTCATCGAACCTCTGTGCCAGGAATAGGGTGAATGTGCCAATTCCTGCGTTATTTTGAATTTTTTCTTAAACTAAAATTTTGTCATTTAAACTGCAGTGAAATATTCTTGGATTCAAAATGGCTATGTCACAATAGCTAAGCCAGAATAGCTGGATCAAAATGTCAAACGCCTCCTCCAAACTAGAGCACTGGTTGGACAGCAATCCCAAAGTCCGCATACATCGGGAGGGACCCAGGGAGCTCAGCTGCCTGAAGCGAGGGGAGGAAGACAAGCGGTGAGAAGGGGACCGGCGTCTTCCTCCACCCCGACACATTCTCTCCCAGCTTCGATCCCACAATCTCAGGTGGGGTTTAGTGGCTATAATCTGGGTGGAAATGATCCAGACATAGGAGACTGCTGACTCATGCTGCGCACCGGGCTGGTGCTCCTGGGCAGTCACACTAGCATCATTACAAGGCAGTAAATGACAGAGAATGAATCATATTGATCTGCATTCAGCCATTTGGGTGACAGCTTCACAGTGTTTCCCATATACTCTTAAAACTCATATTTTTTTCTTTACATGAACTTATGCATTTGATCAATTATAATGTGTGACCCTCTTTTCTCCCTACGCATAGCCATGCCACCTAGCAGTGACTGCAGTTCCTGTTATGTAGGAAGAAATGGTCTTATGACTTGCTGAGGCCAACAGTCTGCAGCAGAAGCGACGGCCCGAAGAGGCCTTACGTGTTCTCCTGTAACTCTTTCAACCTGTAATAGGAAAAGCCCAGCTAGTCTGATGCAGGATGAAGGAACTGGTGAAGCACAGAGGGGATCCTGCTGACAGCCAAATCCCAGAGACCAGACCACTTAGCTAACTTGCAGTCCACCTGAAGACACATAAAGAGCCCATCTAAGACCAAAAGATCCACCCAACTGAACCCAGCCAGAATTACTACCCTAAAGAATCACGAGTGCAAACAAGTATTGTTATATTAAGCCATTAAATTTTGGGGAAGTTTGTTTCACAGCAACAATTAATCGCTACCACCTTCGATTAAATTGCCTTGTAAAAATAATTGCAAAATCATGAGTCTAATATGCTGATGATACACTTCCCTGATACACAACAAACTAAATGTTTAACTACCAAGCTTCTAAAAAATGCTAAAGAAGAAAAAGACATTATCTCAGGCAAATCAGGTGGCCAGGAGAACATTTACAGAGTAGAAAAAATTTAAATGGGTTAGGAAAAACATGAAACATGTAGCGTGTGACTGTGTGGAGATCAGAGAGGCCAGAGATACAGGATTAGAAAGGGGAAATTATTCTACTACTAGAACGTATACTCTTGGGGCATAGTGCATAAATTACCTTGGTTAAGACACAAGTTGTTTTCGTTTGGCGTCCTTGTGAAGTTACAGGTCTGGAAAAAGGATTTAGTTTTGCAGAAAAACAGAACAGTTGCATTGTATTAAGAGAGTGGTAGTTATTCCGTGTAACTAGTGTAGTCATTCTCCAGCTTTCTGCACATTCAAATTACCAGTAAAGCTTTTAAAACAACATAAATATCTTGACTCTGCTACCAGCTCAATTAAATTGAAATCTTGAAGGACAGAGCCTGCACCTGCATGAAATGTTAAGCCCCACCTGTAAGGTGCAGCCAGGGTTGAGGACAAAATTAAGCTAGAATAGGACTTTTCCAATTTTAATGTCATGTCAGTCACCTGAGAATCTTTGTAATGCAAATTCTGATTCAACAGTTCCAGGTGGCCCTGAGAACCTGTACTTTTAACAAGCTCTCAGGTGATGTTGGTCCACAACATGCACTGACAAATAGAGCAGTGATTCTCCAAGTGTGGCGCCCGGCTCACCAGTATCACACAAGAAAATGAACGAATTATAGTTTCCGAGTCCCTATATGAGATCTATCAAATTTGAAGCTCTGGGGATGGAGACCCAGCAGTCTGAGTTTTCCAACCTTCTGTGTGGTGCTGATGAAGTTTAGAGTCACAGTGGTGCTGGGAAACCATCGGGATGAAGTATTAAAAGTTTGAATAATGATCTTGAAAAATAACAGAAATGTACATAGGATGCAATTGCAAAGAATGCAGTAAATAAAGATTTAAAACTTTATCCTACTGGCAATATGGAGTCCTTGGACAGTTTTAAGAAAGAAAGTAATCTAATATGAAGTTACGTTTTGAGAAATACCTCTCAGTTGGAAATGTTCCTTTGAAATACTTTCCAGCTGTGGTACAGGGTGTGCCAGTTGCCTTTGTTCCATTGATGGTCCCTCCCGCCCACCTCCCCAAGGCCTCAGGACCACTACAGGAAGCCCAGGGTTAGATGAAGGCTCTGGGTCAGACTTGACCGTACCTGACGCTTGCAAATTTTTGGCTGGCTTGACTTCCCTGGTTTCTGACCTGCTGAATACCTAAGAATTTTCCCTCTCTCCTGAGTTCTCTTTGAAGATTACTGCCTTTTCTCCTCTTTTAATCTCTGAGGAGTATTTCTTTCTTTTCTTTTCTTTTTTTGGTGCTGTGGATCGAACTCAGGGCCTTGTGCTGGCTAGGCAAGCACTCTAACCACCGAGCTAAATCCCCAGTCCCTTTACTCCTCCTTGACATGACTTTTCCTGAAACCAGGGCCTTTTGGGTTTTCCCAGTTTGGCTTTCAGCACTATATTCCACCATCGCTCCTATTTTGTACCTACTGTACTCCCACCCCAGGCAGACCACAGCAGCTCAGCCATGGGCTTGTCTGGGAGGTGGAAGTAGATACAAAGATCTGAGACAGACTGTAAGTATATCAAGCAATGACTTGTTAGATAAGCAAGGGCAAATCTCTCACATCCCTGGGTCTTAGTTGTCCTTCCTAATATTGCCTGAAGTTTTGAATTAAGCAATCATCAAAGAGACCTAACATAAAACTTCATAAATCTGTAGAAAGCATTTGCTATGTAGGTTTACTTTATGGAAAATATGCTGTGCAACTGCAAGCCCCTTTTCCTAGATGTGGAAGAATCTTATTTTTAAAAAGAGAAGTTCAGTATCACTGGTCATTGAGAGATGCAAATTAAAACAACACTAAGGTTCCATCTTACTCCAGAAAGAACAGCTATTATCAAGAAATCAACCAATAACAAATGCTGGTGGAGCTGTGGGGAGAAAGGAACCCTCCTCCACTTTTGGTAGGAGTGTAGGTTGGTCCAATAATTGTGGAAATCAGTGTGGAGATTCCTCAGAAAACTACAACTAGAGGTTCCGTTTGACCCAGCTATTCCTCTGCTTGGTATCTTCCCAGAAGAATTAAAACATCGTACCACAGTGATAATGTGTACAACCAAGTTTATAGCAACACAATTTGTAATAGCTAAGTCTTGGAAACAACTCAAATGCCCAGCAACTAATGAATGGCTAAAGAAGATGTGGGTTTTTTTTTAATACAATGGAGTACTACTCTGCCATAAAAAAGTATAAACTTGAAACATCTATAGATAAATGGATGCACCTTGAGAACATACTGTTAAGTGAAATAAATCAGACACACATTGAGTACATATCAAATTGTTTCTCTGATATGAGAAACCATAACTATAAATAAGGACAAAGAGGTATAACAGATATGAAAAAGAAAAAAATATTCAAATGAGAAGAGAACTAGAAAGGGAGGAGGGGGAAAGGAAGGAAGGGGGAAATAAAAGAAAGAGAGGGAAAAAATGGAAAAATTTAAATAAAGCTATTATAAATAAGGAGGGGAAAGGGAGCAGAAGGGAGGGATGGGGAAGGGGGGAACCGAGATATATCATATACAGGTACAAATTAACTATGATGAAAGTGATCATTATGTATATCTACAATGTACCAATATATGTTCTTGGTAAATAAAAATTTTGAAAAAGAGAACCTGTCTTTATAAGCTCAATAGCATGCTGTAGACAAATAACACTTTAGAAATACTAAATGCAATTTTGCCCCCAAATGTCCCCTCTATGGCCTTCTTACCAGTTCAAATGTGTTTACTGCCTAAGGGAGAGATTCAGTGCATTCAAAAGCAACAAAAATGTGTCTTCGCTGCTTCGGTTTCCTTAAGTCAAAGCCTTTAGGTCAGAGACAGCGAAATGGTGGCCCTTGGGAGAAAGCTGTGATACAGATGCATTTTGTTTGAACTGCAGTGATTTTTTTTAACATTCTAAATGAGAAAGTTTCGCACAAACTAAAATTTTCCAGCTTCCTTTTGAAAAAATAAGTTGGAATATTTGGCAATTTAGGACCTCAAAAAAGAACATCTGTGCCCCTTTTCCTGGATCAGGCATCCGGGAAAGGACAGAGGACTGCGAAACATTAACCTGGGGAGACAGAGGTTAAGGGCAGCTCCAGAGACTCATCATGAGCTTAGCAGAAGGTCTGCCCAGGCCAGGACCACAGGACAGGAACTCAGATGTGACAGGAGCGGTTTGAGGGCCGCCAACCCAATAGGATGAAGCACAGAGCTCAGTAGATGCCTCTGTGGACAGACAGCACAGAGGACAGGATGTCTCCGATCACATCACCTCTTTGGCTTCCACAGGTGCTGCATTTCCAGGTAAGTGCCTCAGAAATGACACACAATCCTGTGGGATGACTGAAGGCGTAGAAAATTACTAACACTGAAATTAAGCCTCTGCTACATCAATGGAAAGTGGCTCACAGTAGAAATTAATTTTGGAAAAGTAAAAAAAAAAAAGATATTTTCTTGGTTTGGGACATAGATATGTACCCCTTATCAAAGAAGGTAAGATTTTATTTATACGCTTGTTTTCTAAGGGCATGCATTCTTTATAAATGGTATCAGGTATGAGCAAAAAGGTTGTTAGAAGAAAATGACAATTATGGTTGAATCTTCTCTTCCAAAATAAGATGAAAAATTGGTTCATTCCAACAAGTTTGACAATGAATTTGATCCTTACATTGGTGGTTCTTGACATGTTTGGGTCATGGACTCCTTCAAAGATTTGATAAAAGAGACCTTCTGTTCTGAAAAATATACATAGTCAGAAAATACGTAAAGTTTTTATAATTCCAGGAGCTTCAGAACTCACTCTCCTTTGGAAACCCATCTATGGACTCCAGGATAAGGAAAGTTACTTTATCTGCCATTCTGCCTGTCTTCATTTTCTTTCACGGGACTTCAGTGAAAAAAAAGAAGAGGAGAAAAAAGAAGAGGGGAGGGGAGGGGAGAGAAGAGGAGGGAAGGGAAGGGAAGGGGTAAGGGAGGGGAGGGGAGGGGAGGGGAAGGGAAGGGAAGGGAAGAGAAGAGATACCTCAGCCTATTTGGAATACTAAGAGCACTGCCACCCACAGTCTGTCACCCTGGCGCCCTTGCCATCTGCAGCCTCCAAAGCCCTCACTTATTCACATCCCCACAAAGCCATCCTGCTACTGGCCTGAAACTTTCTGAGCTCTGTCCCAAACACCCTCCGTGACTGCCTGCCACTGACATGTGCTATAAATAGAGGGGATAAGGCCCTGTGTGTACTCATCCTACTTCTGAAAGGGGACACACAGATTTTCTGCCTGTCAGGAAATTCACTCAGAATATAAAATTGTCCTAGGCAAGACATGCTCAACCAGAAAGGGTGCAGATGTGCGTGGCTGATGGCAAGCGGCCCACTGGAAGTCACTGCACACTACTCAGTAGACTTTGATCAAACCAGGTTCCCATCAGTCACGGACATGGCATTGACAGAGTCTGCTTTGTGTGGAGAATTGCCTTAGCCTGGGGGCTCCAGGGAGAGAAACAACGGAGGCTGGAGACATAACTGGAGGCTTGTCACTCAGGACCCACTCGAGGGTCACACACTCATGGATGCTGCTGTGTGTGTGCCGCTGGTCTAACCGCGCTTGAGTTCAGATACCTCCTTGCATTCCAGGGGCATGTGCTCTGCAGGAGGGTGCACCAAGGCAAAGCCCACATGTCATCAGTGCGGACGAGGGCTTCTCTTGGCTCCAGAGCTACCATGAGACCTTCAGCAAGTCACTTCACCCTGTGGAACCTCATTTTCCTCACTTGTAGCATGAAGGTGTTGCACACGATGATCCAGAAATTTCTCTTCCAGGTCATAAAAATTCTCCGAGTCCACTGGCCTACATAAAGAGTCTGTGCAGGAAATTTTATTGCTGTGGAGCCACTAGATGGCAATTGTACTTAGTTTAGGAGGAATGCTATCTTCAAGAATCACTGGTAAGAACAACCACACAGACACACACACAAAATAGGTTGCACAAGGCAGCAAGGAATTACGTAGTTAAATGGACAAAACTGAAATGCAAAAGAGCCAATAGTGTCTGGTTTTTGTTGCAACAACAACAACAAAAAAAGATTAAACACTTATCAAACCAGCACATCTAACAGGTTCCTTGCTGATTCAGAAGGCACTCGGGGATCTGGGAGAGTCTCGTGGTTGTGGTTTGGGAGCAGGCAGCAAGTGCCCTGACTGATGTCAGGAGACCTACTTCCAGTCCCAGCTCTTGTTCCAAGAGGCTGTTCAACTTCGGGTGAATTGCACGTCCTTTCTCTGCCTCAGTTTTGGCATTTTAAAGATATGGAGGAGCTCAGTCAGACTCTGTGCACTAGCCCTATTTCTAGTTTTGAGTCTCCGGATCAGATGGCCAACTCTAGATATGAATGATAAATGTCAATGTTCTTGGCCTCTAAAACAAGAGAAAGACTCCCTGCTGCCGCATACACGTTTATAACACAACACGCTATGGCCATACTTAAAACAGCTTGAGGGAATCTCTGCCCTTTGCCAAATCAAACATCTTTTTAAATCTTAAATCAACTTCTTTGCAAACAAGTGATGGTTTCAGCTTGCCAGGAAGACTAAATTGTCTCACCCTATGGTCAGAGCCAGTCTCTCAGGCAAAGCCAGTCCTGTAGCTTACTTTCCCACAGAACATTTTCCAGATCTTTCTAGGACTACGACCATTTCTTTGTCTCTTTTGCTACTTCACATTGGCTGGCTTCATCTTCCCACACTTCCCTTCTTCTGAGTACATCAACATTTACTCTGGTCAGGGAGGAAACTGGCTCTCAGGAATGGAAAATCTTCCTTTCTAAAGTCACTGGTCATAAATAAGCTAGCAACCCAATCTAAAGCGTTCAAAATGTTCTGTATCAGTTCTACGTATCTGATTCAATTATGCTAAAAATGTAGATTCTTGGTTCTACATGGGTCTACTAGGGCAGGATCTCTAGCGAAAGCCTGGAATATGCGTTTTCACAAGAATTCTGGAGGAGATTAAAGTTTGAGTCCTACTGTCCAACAAGAAGACCCTTCCCCAAGTCGAAGGCATTGGAGTTACAATGTGATTCTTGGCTCTGAAGCTGGAACAAGGGGTGACAACATATGATCTGAGAATCCATACATGGCATTTGTTGAAACAGAAGAAATGTCAGAGAGGGGTTACCAGTAGCCCACGTGGAACTTCTCTGAGTGTCAAAGCTTTTGTAGAATCCAGGCTTGCTCATTTTATGTAAGGAGAAATTTGTATTTTCCTTCCCAAATTCATCAGAAGCAGGGGTAGCAATTTGTCCTAATTCGCCATCTCACAAGAGACTGATAGATAAACTACAATGTTATTTCATTAATTACAAGGAAAGACAAAACTGCTAATCAAACTGGAATATTCATGTCAGCATGCCAGGGAGTTGCTCTTTTTTTAGAAGAGTCTACATAGAAAAGCAAATTGCCATTAGCAGGTAGTTTGACGAGCATGGACTAAGAGCATGGAATTAAATGACATTAAAGTCATGCAGTGTGGCAAGCAGGAACACAATTTCTACCGAAGGGAAGGAGATGAGAACAGACATGTCCTCAGAGCACTTCCTACGGACCAGACACCCTTCCTGCTTTGGTCGTGCAGGAATATAGTTGGCAAAGGGACAAGAATGTTCTTAATAGCTGGTTTGAGTACCCTGTGTTTAGAAGCCTAATATAAACATGAGCCCTATTTTGTTTTTGCTATTTTTTCCTTAGGCCCTGAAGGCCACTTCACAAGTTTCAGCTTAATCTTTACTCTCTCCAGTTATAAGACAATTGAATAAGATTCTTGAGCAGCAGCCTGCTCCTACTAATAGTCTCTTTTTTTCTCTGCAAATGAGACTCTTATCCATTACTTGTACTTCCATTTGCATTTTACCTAATTGTACACTTTCTAAATATATGCTTTAGCAGAATGAGGCATAACAAAATATTTGTTTTTGCCTAAAGTATGTTCAAAGTATGCAAAATCTTAATTTTTAATAGCTCTTCCAGAAGTGCAGCTGAATCAACTTTAGATGGAATCACGCTAACTGGCATTTTATTTATGTGTGATGCACATCTAACCCATTTGTATCTAACTGAGTTTTAGGCTTGCCTTCCAATCTAGGTCACAGTGGTGCCCAGAGCCTCCCTCACATTCCTCACCATCCCATGGGTCCACTTTGTTACCATTAGTCATTTGTCATGTGGGTTTTATTGATGTGATCTGTTCTCTTGAGTTTCATAGGTTACATTTTTCCGATAATCAGCTTAAATTTAGGGGAAAGGACAAAGCCAGAGAAAGCAGATGTATTGAAGTCTTGCCTATTCTTATACCAGCTGACGGAACAGAAAATACTGGCTTCTTCTTAAATAGTAAAGCTTATAGTCAAATAATAACAACAATATTGTTATAAATATAAAATGGTAAGCACAAGATAAACTCTTCTTATAAGACCTGATACACACACACACCCATAGCACACACACACACACACACACACACACACAAAGACCTGATTTACATTTTCCTATCTCAGTGAAAGAGACTGGAGTTATCATACAGATGCAAAGTAAAAAATAATGTATCAAATATTTATATTTTTACTTCATTATGGCTTAGATCTAATATATCCCCCCAAAGTCTTATATGTTCAGAAGTGGGATTTTTGGAAGGTGGATCATGGGGGTACTATACTCATCAGTGGATAAATCTGTTGATAAGTTCAGAGCTGAACGTGCTGTTAGGAGGTAGGGCCTGATCAAAGAGGTGGTTCACTGGGGCCACGACTTGGAAGGTTATATTCTTGTCCTCAGCTTCTCCCTTCTCTGTGCTTCCTCGCTGCCATGGTTGAGCAGCTTTTCTTCAGCTTAGCTTTTCCTTGCTGTTTCTGCCTTGCATCCAGTCAACTATGGACTGAACCTCTGAAACTGTGAGACAGAATAAACCTCTCCTCCTTAAGTTGTAGGTGTCAGGTGTTTTTGCCCTAATGATGAGAAAGTGACTAATAAATACTTATAAGGAATTTAAAAAACTTACAGCGCACTGTGAAATAGAGTTCAAGACAGTTTAGCTTATATTTCCAGCCCTATTCTGACCCTACCTGTTCTTTGACTGTAGCTCTCTAGCCACTTTTGAGATTCATTTTACTCCAGTCTTTTACTTTATATCAGTCCTTTCCCTCTCCATTTTCTTCTCTTTCTTGTCCGGATCTTATCATATATCACTTTAACTACTCTCTACTAGAAAACCCAGCTTCCTCATCCTTTGCTTCTCTATTACCCTGTTTTATAAATCCTCAACCCTGGATTAATCCAAACATACGTGCTTTCTCCAAATCCACACACTGGTAGCCAAATGTTAGAGAGTGTGCACAGCTGAGTGGAATGGTGCTATTGGCACGATTACACGTTTAGGATTTGTATCTCCTCTGGGCTTCCAGGCTTCTAGTCATCCTTGTTCCTCATCGGTTTGCCTTTTCCCCTCTTGTCCATGGTAGTTTCAAACATTTGCCACTCTTCTTATGCTCCCTACTCCACCCCAAGTACTCTTACTATAATTGATAAAATGAGATGGCCAGGAATGGGCTTCTGAATGCCCCACCCCTATTCATAAGTGTATCTGCATCCATCATTCCTTTCTTATGCAGTGAATGAACAAGGTCATCTTACCACATTGCTCTTGAGCTTACTCTTCTCTATCTCCATCCAGGAAATGCTCCAGTAATTAATCATGTGTTCTCCTGTTTCTTCAACTTCTCTTTCTTTCTGGTTTATCATCATTTAATTATGTTAAAGTCTCTTCAAACCTAAAAAATAATAAGCAAAACTCTCACCATCCTGCATGCTTCCTTCAGCCATCAATCTACATAATTTATATTATTCCTCTTTTTATCCAGGCTTCTGCCAATTGTTTGCTATCTATCCAGTCCTCCTTCAGGTATGGTTTGGCTTCTGTCCCTTCAAATCCACAAAAACTATTTGCCTCAAAGTTATCCATGGCTTCCTTATTGTTCTCTCTTACTTGATTTCCCTGAAATATTTTGGCATTATTGTCTGCTCTCCCTTTTGGAATTCTGTTCTTTAATTTCCAAAATGAATCTCCAACTCAACACTCTCTTTTGGGCTTCAGATCCTTGTAGTGAGCTGCAAAGCAAATTCAACATACATATACATAATGGGTCTCATTTATTTCTCCCCCAAGTTCTTCCTTCTCTGTGCCCCAATCACCAAATCAGAAGCCTGGGAGTCATCCTTAACTTTTCCCCTTACCTCGCCCTCACAGCCAAATTCTTTCTACTCCTTAATAAGGTTTCATTTCTGACTTATCCATTGAAAGAAAAAAATGTCTGTTCTTCTGCTTTGCCTCTCATCATGGAGAAATTGTATGTGGAAAACAAACTTCTACAATTTTTCTCACTCTTCTCTTCAGATATAACTTTCAGTCATTGAATGAAAACATTAGACTGGGGAGGAGTGAACCCAGCTGCAGTGAAGGCCGCCAGGTGTCAAGCTGATTTATTTTTTCAATATTTGTGTTGAACAAATGGGGTTTTGCAAAACATAATCATCTTGAATTATATACATCATTACGCTGCTTTAGCAGTAAAGTAAAAGGAATGAACATACATTCGGGGAAAGGTTGGGCTATGAAAAATCATCACGGTGAAGTCACTGGTAGGACCTTGCCAGATTCTTCTAAAGGTAATCTCACCAGCCCCTCTGAACCACAAAGCCCTAACTTTATGTTCCAAGTGAGAAATGAAGGTAAACCAGAAGACTGGCATGTGCTGCTACCTCCACATCATCCTGTCACCCACAGCCCTACATGGTGTCATCATAATGCATTTTCCAAAACCCACCTGGGAGGTGCCTCAGAGAAGACCTTGATGACTTCAGTATTTATGAAATATCTTATGCTAATCAGACTCAGTTTTTATATCAGAAAAAAAATGAATGGGGAGCAAAAATAAACTGAATGCCATCTAAGATTTGATTCCTTTAAGTCACTGGTTTTTAACTTTGCTGACAATTGGTGGGGGCGGTGTTGCACACTCCTTTGAGAATCCAATGAGAGATGTGGATTCTTTTTTTCTAGAAAGTGCTTAACACACACACACACACACACACACACACTCACCCTTTATGACAGTTTTGGGGGTTTCATGCATCCCCATTTAAGACCTCCTGTCTGTATCTGGGCACAGTAGACATGGATTTGAATGTGACTGAAACATATTTTTGTAATTACATAAAGATACAATTTCCACCCAATATCTCCCTCCAAATCACCACACCTTGCTAATCTGTGCCTTTTCCATTTCCGGGCATTCTTGCTGTGAAGTCCCTGGGGTGACTACCTTTGGATCAGCAGAGAACATTATTCCCTGGTGAAGCCAGTGTTTCTCTGACAAAAGGCTTTAGGAAAACTCAAACCCTCTCCTATCCCCACGCCTACAGCTGCAGGACCGGCAGTGCCAGGAAGGATACACTAGACTTGAGCTGTCCTGGTGGGCTTTCCTTTCCAGCTGTGTCCTGAGGGTTTTATCAAGGAGACCCCATTTCAGAAGTGGGATGGAGGACAGACCGGTTCAAGATGTTCTTTTCTTGAAGAGGCAAGAAAAGACTGACCTCGGCTGGCCAGAGTTTTAAGTCAGGGATGGGTACCTGTGAGGAGAGAGAAGTGGTTCTACCAAGACGAAGAAGTCTTTGAAGGGGTTTGGAGGTGTTTGAGAGTTGACCTGAGTGGAAAATATGGAAGTAGAACTTGTACTAAGAGGTTAAGGCCAGAGCTAAGTGTTCCCCACACTTAAATATTCTCAGTGCTCAGATAAATCCACAACTCCAAGGATGTGGGAGAGTAGCAGGACTTTTTCAACAATTCCAAGGAAGAGTTAATCTCTTTTGACTTCCTTCTAACCACAAACCATGAGAAAATAATTTGTGTGTGGTAACAACTGGATAAACATAAATATCAGTTTCTCCGATTGGTGGGAAAGTCCCATTTTGTTCCATTCTAGTTTTGCAGAATCACGGAAAAGAAAATGTTGGCAGAATTCCACAGAGGAAAATAAGAATTTCAGCAGTTTTACCTAATTCCATTACATCATCACTTCCCAAACTCACCAGTTGTTATACCATATTGGAAAATGTCAGCAGCAATTTCTGTATTTCATATCTTACAGAGAAGAGAGAATTTTGTCGTGTGCCTGGAGAGAAAGTAGAAGAGGATCTTGTACAAAACAAGTGTCACATAACAGTTGTTTGCACTTGCCCATTACAAGCTCTGAGAGGTACAGAGAAAAGATTTTGACAAAGTGTTTCAGTTCATAATGTTTACTTTTCTTAAACAAAGAACAAAACTACCAGATTTAATTTGTATTATTAAATTGTCATAATATGTTCAGTATATTATGTAGTACACAATACTCATAAAAGAGATAGTTCCTATGGATCCCAAGATTAGTGCTTGTACATACCCACTACACACACACACACACACACACACACACACACACACACCCCTCCATTGGTTCACTTGGGGGTAACATCATTTATTACCAGATTAGACAAGTGATCATAAGTCCAATGTGGATGGAGAAGAGGTTCCATGCTTAAGCACATAGTGCCAACACGTTCATGAAGAACGGAGAAAGGGTGGGAAATGAGCGAACCTAGGGTTTCAATGGAACCTGTGTCATTCTTTCTGTCTCAGTTTCCAGGGCACTGCAAAAGTAGTAGCTCTAGTACAAATCTAAGGGAAGAAGAACCCATTTTTTGTGTATGTAAGCAGCGACATCATAAAGTAAGCAAGAGTCTTGGAGACAGAATGCCTAGATTTGACTCCTAGCTCCAACAGCTATGCCTGTACCACCTCAGGTAAAATGTTTAATATCTTTTTGCCTCAGTTTCTCACTGGAAAACCTTATCGATTATGGTAATGGTGATGATATCTGAGGAATAAATAGCACATATAGAAACAAACACGATAATAAACACTTTCAGTACCTTGTTGCCATCATAAGAGTATAGACTATAAAAATCCTAAATGTTTAAACTATTTTACAGGAACAGGATAATTGTTTGAATTATAATAACTGTCCTTTAGCACCCTAGAACAACACTTCATTCTCACCTGTGACCCTTCCCCTCTCACTCCCTGGGCCATCATTGTCCAGAGGGAATCTTGGCACTGGCCACACCCCTTGGGAAGAAGTTACAGAACCAACATTCTTTCTGATACGTCAGAAGAGATTTTCAAAATTTCTCTGGACTGAAGTTGGAGAGAAGGGTTAGATGGGAAGCAAAACAGAAGAGGCTGGGATGGTATTGGAGGAGGTCTTTGCCCCTTACCTGATCCCTCTCCCTAAGACTTGCTTCAAATGAAAAAAAACATCAGTAGAACCCCAAATAAGAGTGAGGACCTGCGAGGAGAAGAGACCTCTGCCTCGCACCCCAACCAGACTCAAACATTGTTAACCTTACAGAATGTCCTGACCCACCACAGCAGAGCAGCAGTTGGGCAGAGATGGCTGCAGATGGTGCTGAATCAGAGAAGACCTAAAAGGCCTCACTGGATTTATCTCAGTCGGAAGAGTGTGGGGAGCAGTAAACCTTCTCTGCACCCCAGAGGAGTGTGGGGGAAGTTTCTCTAGGGAAAAGTCAACCTAAAGGGACATTACAGTCCCCAATGCAGGGACAACACAGCAGAAGTTGAGCGGATCGCATGGCTAGAAGCCAGCTAGGAACCTGGTACCACGGTGGGTGCCAGTGTGGTGGGGTAGCACCGCTTGAGCACAAGGAGTTTTGTACATCTTAGTGGGTACCAGAATGGAAAGTTGCCAACAGTCGGGGGCTGGATCCTCTGCCACTGATGCAGCATAGGACCCCTGGATCTTAGATGCCAACACTGGGGTCAAGGGTGGGGTCAAAAAGGACAAAACAGTGACCTAACTCAAGTATAAACTGATTAATGTCTTCAACTGAAATTGACCAAGATTAAATTTTTTTCCTGCCAGGATACAATATGAGGCTCAACATGGAGAATAACTTGAGGCATAGGGGAGGAAAAAATGATAGAGGATAAAGACCCACAGTTGTTAACTTATCAGACAGTGGAAATGGCTAGGAATCATGTTGAAGTGTGTCCTGTACCCTGAGTAACCAATTCTCCGCCGTCTAAGAGGACACTGGGCATTCTGCTCAGGCAGTCTGAAGAAATTCCCTGGATGGATAGCTCGCTAGAAATAGCAGAAAAAGAAGAGACATTAAGACATGGGGCAAATAACTAAAGAATTAGGTGTGTGTTACTTACATGAATTAAGGAGTGACTGTGTGGGACCCACTGCAGGTAAGAAAACGTCAGTACCTTCTGCTAGACAGAGCACTGAATTTGGAAGGTAGGTCCTAGCTTCCAATCCCAGTCCCGCCCCTTACTTAGCTCTGTAATCGTTTGGTCTTTCAGAACCTCAACCTCATCATCTACAAATAGTGTTTCCATGTTAAGACTGAATGAAGGCAAGCGTGGAGAGTAACCTCAGATGGCCAGATACGTGAAAGGTGCTCAGTGAGTATCTGATAGAGGACAAAGCTGAGCCTTCAACTTCTTTACTTCCAACTCCAGACTGCTTTCTTCTCCCAGTTAATGTTCCTGCTTATCACACATCCTTCCATCTCTGGCTAGGTCATGCCTTGAATGGGTAGATGACCCAGAACCATGCTGCTGCCGATGGTAATTCAAGAGTTATCTGTCCTTTGGATTCTCACAGTCCTCTTTGCTAAGTAAATAGCCTTAAATTCCTGTGCTCAACACTGCAGCAAACCCCCCCACACACACACACACACCTCTTCCCTTACTAGCTGTGCCCAGGAAGTGCCAGCATATTTTGGCCTTACATGGCCTGGTAGCTGTAGATGTCTCATTCCAGAGACATCATGGAGTTTTACCTTACAACTGAGGAGGGAGAGATTATCTCAAATAAACAGATGCTCATGGCTTTCTAATTAAGCCAGAAGAAAATTAGGCAGCAATATCAATATTTTTTTTGTCCAACTTAAATGCTTTTGAGGGTAGGGTGCTAAAGGGGGCTTCTCAGGGGTGAACATGATGAAACCACCCTCAGTAAGAAAAAGCAGAACCTTAGAAAGAGTGTAGCACTTTAAAAGGGGTGGCTGCTTACGAGGCTCCTGGGGCAGGTGGAAAGGAAAAGAGGGTACACTGAGAAAGCGCCTCAGACTGAGAGGGGCCCCGAAGCTCTGCCAGTGGGAGGTCCACACGCCTCCCTGACAGCTTGATGTATTTCAGTGAGGAAACTGCTGACCACACTCTTTCTAAGTTAGCACATTTTGTTGGCTTCCTTGTTGTAGGCTTTGAGAATTCTTGCCCAGCTCTCTGTCCGTATTCACTCTTCTAACACATTTATGTCTGAGTCCACATTCTTAATAATGAAGTCAAAATGTCCTGTTGTCAGTACTTCCAGAAAACAAAACAAAACAAAACTGAACACAAGAAAGCTGTGAAGGCAGCTGGGATTGCACCAGGAGGAAGGGATAAATTCAAACTGCACTTCATGAAACCTGGAAAACTCTATCAGCTTTTCCCATTTCTCTCCAGCCTCCACATCCCCAAGGACCTCACTGTCCCTAAAGAAACCCATTAGTGCGCACAGGCTAATGAGACCTTCCAGTCACCGGAACGAGAGGCTCAACAGGGAGTCCGTTTCTGCACACTTGGCAATAGGCTGCTGGGAACACCTGGTCCTCTTAGCACCCTGCCTCCCACCGCGCTCCAGGCAAAGCGGCGCTGACTCCTTCAACCTTGGCCATCCGAGGATTTTGTTTAAGCAGACCCTCTGGGGAGTCAGACACTTCTTTTTGGTGGGTCCTAGCCACCAGGCTGGGGCTCCTGCTCCATCTAGGAGAAGGTGTGTCATCATTTCATCCTTGAACAATGGTTTGGGGGCAGGTTACCTTGCAGTTTAAGGAAATTTTCATGAAAATCAGGTTAGAAATATTAACATGGAACAGCTGCTCATTTCTGAAATAAGGAATCATTCCCAGATTTTAGGTAGAGGTACATGATGACTGGAATGGCAACTTCTATTTAAACATGGATTAACTTTCACGTTCTAAACACACTTCATTGTTACCCACATTTCATCTGATAGAAACCACTCGGTGCCTGGGACAGCTTAATCTTACACAGAGAGAAACAGCTATTCAGCAGCCCCCTTATCTTCCTGGATACCCACTTGCCTCAGAAAGCACCACACGCCCTGTCTTGTTAGATTTTTCTCACGATTGTGCCAGACCATTTCTATTTACAGAGAACACACCTATGTGATCTGCCCACCTTGAGGTCTGGTCAGGCCTTGGTAAGTCTGGGGGATCAATGTATGTCCATGGCTCAAATATTGGCTCTGTGACCTTGAGTAAGTTGCTAACCTCCCTGTTTCACAGTGAAGTCAGAATAATATCATCTCTCTTGTAGACTGTTGTGAGTATATTAGAGTTTATGTCAGGAAAGCACCCTGACTTATGGGAAAGAGAGAAAATGACCATAGCCCTTCCTGCCTGTAGCATGTGCAAGTTGGAAGAGGCAAGAAACCCCAACTTTAAATCAAGTTTATGCTAATGAATATTTTATTTACCAGTTTGAGGTTCTTTATATCACCTAATAGTAACTAGAAAATTCATAGGACTGCCTGAGTTTTCAGCTAATGCCAGAAGGAAAATTAATTCCATGGTCTGGGACAGTGGGAGTCAAAGCCAGTTACTTTATAATGATCTGATTTTATGCACTTATTCAGCATTAACAGTCAACACCATTAATGGTTATGGGTAGCGATCATCACTATTTGACTTAAGTAAATACAGGGAATGATTTGGTTCATGTTACCTGGAAAGTCCAGAGGTAAAGCTGGTTTTGGAAACTTGGATGAAACCATCAGCAGGGCATCTCTCTCTCTCTCTCTCTCTCTCTCTCTCTCTCTCTCTCTCTCTCTCTCTCTCTCCCCCTCTCTGTCCCCTACTTTTGTTAGTGTATTACACTCACTTTCTTTCCACGTACATTGGCTTTATTTGTGCAGAGAGCACAGCCCAGGCAGTCAGCTATAGGCTTGCAAAATCCCAGCTTAGCTGCAGAAGACAGAGAAAGATTCTCAATTTCAGTATCTAGTAAGTAAAATTCCAAAGGAACAACTGATGGGTGTAGCTTGGGCCATGTGTCCACTAAATTCTGTCCAGAGGGTCAGAATACTTACCTGGCAGGCTCCCCAGAGCAACATTGTGGGGAAGAAATGTCTTTCTCCAGAAGAAATGGGCTGGGACTCCTGAATGATGGAGCAGGTATGCTCAGAAGAACGAATAATAAATGCTATAATTATCCACATTAGTTATCCAGCACAGGAAACTGAAGTCAAAGGCTATCATTTATTAGTCTTATATTTTTTTCCTTTTTTAGTACCAGAAATTGAACTCAGGGTCTTGTGCTTGCTAGGCAAGCATCGCACCCCTGAGTTACATCCCCAGCCCTCAAAGATGTCAGTCTTTGAGGGAGAAAATACATAATGATGATTACAACAATTAGTATCTTGCTGCCAGAGACCTTTGCTCAGCCAGAGATGTGCTCCCCTCCACCAAACACCTGCTTATCAAACTTCTGCTCATTTCTCAGCACTCACTCAAATATCACCTCCTCCATGAAGCTGTTTATGATTCTCAGGAACGAATATGAATTGGCCCTTTTGCCGGCCTTAGCTCTGTCGCAGAATGGGCAGGGCAGCTGATTCAAATGCCACCCTTCCATCCAGTCTTCCCTGCCCTCCAAAGCACAGACATTCTTCTCTACACTCCTAAAATAATCAGAACCTCTTAAACTTATAATTTTCCCATCAACTGCTTCTACAATGATCAGACAGATTAGTGCTTTTATGAAAGCCCATAGTTTTGCATGTGATGTGCCAGAAAGTTCTATTTTATTGAAGAAGGCAGACACTCATTTACACTTTGTAGTAGTTTTAAAATATGTTCTTGGATTTTTGAAACTTCTCTCTGTAAAAGTGTTTAATTCCCCTCTTCTGAATATGGGTGGGCACAAGTGACTTGTTTCTAATGGCTTGAATAAAAATTTTGCAGTGGTGTGCAAATTTGGATGTGAGATAACAAATGGTGCTGTAGCTTCCTCTGGTTCTCTCCTGAATTGCTCACTCTGGGCGAAGTGACTCATACCAACATTGTTGTAAGAACTCAAGCAGCCCGTGGAGAACCACAGGGAGCAAGTAGGCATCTCTGACACCCGCAGCCCCAATCAAGCCTTTAGGTGTCTGCCCACAGCCATATGAGACATGCTAAGCAAAAACTTCCCAGATAAGATGCTCTGTAATTTTTGACTCACAGAAAATGAGATAACAAATGTTCATTGATGTAGAAGTTGGAGATATTTTGTTACACAGCAATGAGTAACTAATGCACATTTCTACACATAAGATCCAGTAAGTATTCTTGACACTGGTTATCTTAGACTAGGTTACTCAGGTAACAGCCTGAGGAAAAAGCTAATGTACAAGTACTTAATTATGGAGTTTATTCCAGGGAAGCAGGAGGGAGGGAAAGAGGAAAGGAGGGAGAGCAAATGGTAGCATGTGTTACTGAGCAGTCCCTTTCTTGGCATCACCTACTACTGATACCAATCATTCTATGAATTGGTCCATCTGCAGGACTGATTCTGCAAGATCGGTGACATGCCAGGTTAGTTTTTCCAGGAGAAAGAAGGGAAATGAATTTATTCATTAGTTTCCCTTTCCCTTTTGTCAAGGTTCTTCCAAAGGACATCAACGCTTTATACTTTTCTGGGTATATTTTCATGATCCCTCCATTAGACAGCTTTCTGTTACAATAACAAATACCTGAAAAGGTTTACCTTGGCTCACAGTTACAGAGGCTCCAGCTCGTGATCAGTTGGCCTACTGCTTTGAGTCTGTGGCAGCCCATCATGGCAGAAGCATGTGATGACACAAAACCACTTACATTGTGGTGGCAGGGAAGGACAAAAGTGAGAGAAAGAGGCCAGGGTCCCATTATCTTCTTCAAGGGCACACCAGCGAAAACCTGAAGACTTACTACTAGGCCACATCTCTTAAAGGTTCCACGTACTCCCAATAGTGCTACTCTGGGGACAAGTCTGTAACATACAGACTTTGGGGAACATTTATAGTCCAAACTATAGCAGTCCCTACACAGATCCCTGGTCGCATGCTTCACAATAAACCAGGAAACCAAAGAGCTCCATACTGCTTTGCTAGTCATGAGGCATTGCTGGTTTGTGCCACCTCAGCTCAATTGTAGCTCACACAAAGCTGGTCACCAAATAGTATCTGGAGCAGAATAAATGGGCAAAGGCCCTACGAGGTTGGGCTCAGCGGCTCTGAAGAGGCACAGGAGAGATGCCTGAGACAGGGTGTGGATGGCAGTGTGCTAACTGCACATGTCCTCAAAACTCAGATCTGGAAGAGTAAGACTATGAGTAAAATTAGCACAAAAAGTATCTGTGATTAGCCAAACTCCAATCAAAGGGACCTGGACATAAACTCAGAGATTGCAAGCAGTAAATTAGATATTTAAATAATCTAATTGTATCTTGAGGAAGTTGGTGTTAACAGAAGTGGAGAGTCTGAGTGGCATTGCAAGCTGGGAATCCAGCAAGAAATAAATGGGCAGTAGTTCCCCACCATGTCCAGAGGAGAGGGTATCTGTGGGCCAGGCAGGCAGGCACACCTCCATATGAAGATGACTAGCTCTAGTGACACCAGTCTTCGATGCATTTGTGCAGCTGAGTCCTCTTGTCCTGGTCTTAGGCTCCCCGGGTAACTGCTCCTTTCTCACCCATCTTCCTGAGTAAACAGCCCAAAAGGGAGCTCTGACGCGCAAATGAAAGGATCAGATTCACCTGGTGGTTCCAAATGGCATGAACCAGTCAGTCTACTCAGGTGTAAGTAGAACCACCACTCATTTATTCAATTAGTTGTTTACGTTGGTCCCAGTGGGCATGTACCAGGCCGACCAGCAGTGAGCTGCAGTGAGCCCCAACCCCTCTGCTCTCCTCTTTTTCTGAAACCACCTACAGGCTTATTAACAATCATGAGAAGGGGCAGGGGTAGAAGAAGGAGGAGGAGAAGAGGAGGAAGAAAAAGAAGGAGAAGAGGAAGAGGAGGAAGGAGGGACAGGAGAAAGAGGAGGGAAAGAAAGACAAGAAGAAGAAAAGAAAGAAGGAAGGGAGGGCAGAAGGAATGAAAGAAGAAAGAAAGGGCAAGAAGTTTGATTAGTCTACACAACACATGGACATACACTCACTGTAGAAGGCAGGTAGAAACCAGAACACTGCTGAGATGGACCAGCCGTACTCAGGGCCCTTGAGGATTGAGAGAAGGAGGCACCATCCTGGTCTTGTGCACTGAGAACCCCACATTCAGCTCTACAGTCTGCCAGGAACTCTGCCTCCTGCTCTGTGGATCCTTTTCAATAACAGTGCTTACCCTCCTTGGAGTGCCTTGCCTACTTTTTTCCCGAGATCAGCTGGCACAGAGCACACCCACATCACAGAGGAGGCAAACCTGCTAAATGTGCTGCCTGGAATGCCCAGTGTCTGTCTCTCTGTCTTCTCTCCACAGAGTGCCTCTCCTCCTGCAGCTGAGGGAAAAGGATCTCTCTGCCATATTCTAAGGTTGACTCCAGTGTCCCCCAGCAATTTCACCCTTCCAGAGTGAGGCCTTTACTTTCCCTGGCACAGACTGAAGTATGTAGCCTTTCAGGGTGAGATAGCATTTTGTTCATGCCTTCATTCATTCATTCATTCATTTATTCATCAAATATTTTGGAGTTCCTACTTAGAAGTAGAGTAGGCATGGCAAAATAAATCACAGATTAGGACATTTCTAAAGTGTGGCTTTTATTTCCTTAAAATGCATCCTGAAAGAAGTGAGAGCTGACTAGCCAAAAACATCTGGTGGCCACTTTGTCTCAGTTCAGTTCTGAACATGCCAGTTTTTGCAGTTCTCCTTTTATATCGTTACTCAACGTCTCCTTTCCAGGAATTGTTTTGTGACCCACAGAAAGAAGAAGTCTTTGTACTCAACAGTGAACAAACATGTCGTATTTGAAAAGCGACCCAAGTGTACATTTGAAAGTTAGAGAAAACCAGGAAACAAAGATATATCAAACATGTGAAAAGATATTCAGCTATACGTTTGGAAAGAAATGGAACCCTAATATTCCTTCAGAAGATGGAGGTATGGCACTGAGACACACACACGCGCACACACACCCTGCAGATATTTGCATTGAGTTATTAACTTTTAGGACACATGACATTGGGTTCTTCTGAGTTCTGCGCTACTGGGTTCCTCACCACAATGTGACAGGCACCCTGGGCAAAAAAGGAGCCCTGGATTTGGGGTGGCAGATTATTGCAGAGAGAGGAAGACCCATACTATGGGGCTCAAGGCCAGAGAAACTGCTCCTAAAAAGAAGTACGGAAATCTGCCCAGAGATCCGACCCTAGAAATGCATTAAGAATCTCTGGAGACATTTTTTACAAACCTTCATGTCTGAGCCCCAGACCAATCTTCTGAATTGAACTCCTGACCTTAGACATCGCCTCTGCTGTTGAGCTTTCTTGCAGCTTCCAGTCTCCTGAGGTCCCATACAGCTTCGCCAATGCTGGGTTTTTAATCACCTTCCTCCTTACCTCAGGTGTGTCTACCTGCACTCTGATTCCCACTGGACTCAGGCTGGCGAGTCAGAGAAATAAACAGCTATCTCCTGTGACTGGATGAGATTTCCTCCCAGAAAGTGGCTGGGTATTCAAAATTAAAGTTGTTTAAATTCTTACATTAATGCCTGGAATCATATGTAATATTTCCTGGTTAATTGTGATCTGAGCATCCCATTTATCATTTCAGAATTTAGAAGCAAGTTTCCTCAGCCTGCTATTATACATCCTGAGGTCTCGTTAGGCAATGACGGTGGCCTAAGTCATTTCAGGTGCAGGACCGAGAGGTGCGCCCAAAAAAGCGGACAGCTGTGAGGCTTCTAAACACACAAAGCTGCTCTGACTTTCCCTCCTGGCCAGCGACTCCCTCACAGCTGCCACGTGACAGGAAGAGTCCAGGCCATAGATGGGACGCTTTGAATGTCACCCAGCTGCCAACATTCACATTTCAGAAAGACTTAGAAATGGGATGAGCCCTAAAATCACGTTACATCTCCCCACTTCATACAGCTCATTTTCAACTGCGAATGTCATCAGTGTGTCATCTGGCAGCCATGTATACTGTTTCTCCTCAAAACTGCTCTTGTAGCAAATGTCCCATGACGGATTCTCCATCAGCCGAGTCCAAATCTCAGCATTTTGGAAAGGCAAAGCTGACAGATCGTCCTGCTAACAGACCGCGTGTATTTCTTGAGTGCCTATCAGGGCCCAACCACTTCATATATTTTATTTCACTTAATCCTCACACTAACTCTGACATGGAGCTTTCACTATTCTCATACATTAGAGGAAATAACTGAGGCTTGGAAGGTGAAGTGATCTGTTCAAGGTTACATATTTAGTAACTTAGATCATTGAACTAAAACTTGTGTTTCTCAAAGTAAAGAATTGTCTACAAGTCAGTGTGCCCAGGGTCATGAGAAGTCTTGAGGTTAAACACAATAAAACTTTTGGAGTGAAGAATTTATTCAATGGTAAATAATTTTAAACACTGTTTTCATCAAACATTAATGCATTATAGAAGAATACAAATCTAAGCATAGTTTAAAAATAAGACTTGAGACTAGGGGAAAGTCATTCTTACAGCAAATTACTTTCAGTTTAGCCCCTGGGCCTCTGGGTTCCACCATGGTCCTTTGATATGAGGAAGAGTCTGGAAAAATGATTCGAAAGTGTACCCATCCTTGGCCTATATTAGCCTAAAAGGAGCTTGGGAATGGCGTCTCCAAGTGGAAGGGAGGGAGAAGGTTTGTCATCAAAGAACAATGACTGGTGATTGCAGTTTGCTGCTGGGCTCTGTTTCAATGCCTGTCACTGATCACTAGAGGAATATAAATTATATAAGTTCACGGTTACTAAGCTCCTTCCCTCCTAACTCACTCTAATAAAGTTCCCAAAGCTTTCCAGTGTGGAGAAAAGGGTCTGTCACTGAATGAACAAGCCAGAAGCAAACTCGCCCCCACCCTCAGGCACCTACCTTACTTCATTTCTAGCACTCGCCCCTGCAGACTTTGCTTCCCCCAAACGTTAGGTGTTTTGTTTTTATAACAATGCCATAAATCATTTTTAAGATGGTTGTAATTGTGAGAGACTTTATTACAACATGGGCAGGACAACCTATGCACTGTGCCAGGCTGGAATACTACCAGAGAAGTTAATCAATGAATTCTGAAAAAGATGAAAGGGAAGACTCCAGCCAGGCTTCCATTTCAGTCGATTCAGGCACACCGTGATTTGGTGTCCTGATATCATTTGTAACCAAGACAACCACCATATACAGCAGCAAAGGGGGGCATAGCTTGGTTAGGCCATAGAGGGGCAACCCTGACCTGGAGAACATAGAAGTAAAGCACTTGAAGGGGCGGCACATCTACAAGCACACTACAGCCCATCTGCATCACACCCAGTTCCCCAAACACGCCTGCTCCCAGGTCTCACTGACCTGCCAGCACCCACCATTCCCTTTGGCTGGGAAGCTCTTTCCCTTGTGCAATCAGAGCCTGGCTAATTCCTACTCATGCTTTACCCTTCAGCTTCAATGCCACTTCTTCCAAGAAGTACTCCCTGATTCTCTTTAGTCTGGAAAACCCTTGTTTACTGTATGGCACCCCAGATTTTCCCCATCCTATTGTTTGTCAGATGCATTATAATTGCCTATTCATTAGTTCACAAGTGCCAAAAGAGCATGAGTCCTCCGAGGAAATGCCAGCAGGTGCTCTACAATCGTTCTCTGCATGAATGAAAATTAAGGACATGCTACAGGTCCCTGGAGAGGCCCGTGGCACTACCTTGACACATTCTACTGGCAATTCAGGCATTCTTGAAAGTCCATAGAAGCAAAAAACAGCTTGTGAAAGGGCTGAGAAGGGGGAAGGAGCATCACAAAACCAAGCATGTGCTGAGGACACAGATGAAATGAAAAGGGTGTCTACTAGAGAAGCTCGGACTAATGAGGAGACTACTAGGACGCAATAACAAGGACAGATTGCTGCAATGCAAAGCTGGAAGGGGGATAAATTTGAAAACCAAATGGGGTAAGCAATGCCATTGCTGACACTTAAGTCTTAGAGGTTTTAGGAGAGGCTATTCATGAGAACTTTGACAGATAAGATAATGGAGAGTTAACAAAACTCACGTATAGCATTTTATTTCATTTCTACTTATGTGTCGAATGTTTTGGGGATGCTAATTTATGCTACACCCATATCTAGTGCTAGGAAAGCTCTAGAAGAATCCAAATTTGGCTGTCTTCAAGGAGCTCAGAGTCAAAGGAAGGAGATACAAGTAACCACGATGCAGTGTGGGTAGAGATAAATGCCAGGAAAGTCAGGATTTGTTTCCATTGTAAGAAACTCTTGGCTTAAGTGACAGAGGGAATGTATTTCTCATGTAACCGACATGCTCAGGGTATCTTTAAAGCCCAGGTTGAGCTTTATCCAGGGGCTTGAATAATGTACACATCATTCCTCTATTCTCTTGGCTTTGCCTTATGCTGGGCTGGCCTTGCTTATGTTCGTACTCAGGCTTCACCTTGTAGCCACAGCTTCGTATTCAAATCTTTTGAGGCTTGATTTGACCTGAGAATATAGCTTCTCTCCTCCCATAACTTTTAGAGAAAGTCTATGGCCTGATTTTTCTTGGCTTGAGTGATAATCATGTACCTCCCACGAGCCAGTCGCTGAGCCATGGGAGTGGAGTCAGCTGACTGGTAATCCTAGGTAAACCATCTCCCTGTCTCTCTGTCTCTCTCTGTTGCCCTCTCCCTCCCCTGCCCCAGACCTCCCCCACCCCAGACTCACTCAAGCCATATGGCTTTAGTAGTCAGGTGTCATAAAAGACAATCTGATACAATGATTTGTGTTCCCTACTATTTGACAAATGAGAAAAGCAAATCTACTAAGAGCAAGCACGGGACTGGCATCTGGTCTTATGATTCCACCATTGGTGTTTGGCAGGGAGAACTGCTGGGATTTGGGATGAGGCATTTCCTCCGTGTGTGGGACCATACTGAGCATTTCAAAACATTTCACATGTACAGCCCTAATACCTCCCATGACTGTGACAATGAAAAATGCTTGTATATATTTTCAAAGCCCTGTTCAGGGGAACAGCACCTTTCCTTCTGAGAAAGAATTGTGTTTTATCTCAAGTGAGCCTTCTTATCAGGAGTTCCATACTTCTCAGAGGTTGAGTGTAAGCTCTAATTTTGTCTTTAGAGAGACACTGAACTTTTGACTGGACACATTTTGCAGATCATCTAGTCCAATTCTTGGACCAGTAGTTGTGTCCCAAAGAGAAGGGATGAGTGAGGGTGGGAAGGAAAACTGGGCTGGTACTATGTTTTGGGTAAGCATCTCTCGAATGCCATATATTAAAAACATAGCACTATTAACTATGAGATGATAGACTCATTAGGAGGTAAGACCTAGTAGGCGGTTCTTAGTCACTACAGTCATGCCTTTGAAAGGGATTGTGGGACCCTTGTCTTTTGCTCTTTGTTTATGTCTCCTAGCTCAAGGCAGAAGCAGTTTGCTCTGCATGCTCTCTTGTCATGATGTGCTACCCTCACGGGAGGCCCAAAGTTATGGGGCTACCTAACTTTGGACTGGAGCATCCAGAACCATAAGTCCAAATACACCTTATCGTTTTACAAGCAGCAATACCTAATTGCCTCAGGTATTCCTTCACAGCAATGTAAAGCTGATACAGCTGAACATACATTCCTGCAAGGTGAGTGTGAAGAGCTGGAGATAGTAGGTCTTGGTTTTCTATTAATGCTCTTCCTCAGAAAGTGAAACCACATAATTAATATTTTTTGTAGTTAAGCTTCAAGCTGTTTCTTAAGGAAAAGTATTTGTTCTCCCTTACTTGAGTAAGATAATAAATTGAAGTTGTGGAATGTACACAACACTCAGAGAGTTTAACTCTGGACAATACTTAGAGGGATATTGCCAAAGTGATCTGTACTTTGGCAGAGTAAACAAAGTAGGGAGGAATAAAACCCACCATCACATGAAGAACATTTCAAGGAACAAAGTCATGCCTGGAAAAATACTCAATATGAGAGAAGACATTGGTCTTCTAAGATATTGAGGACGATCACCCAGGAGTAGACTTCAGCTTTCTCTGTGTAGCCCAAATGGGAGAATCAGTTCCAGTAGGAGTGGAAAACACTTGGACAATGAAGGATATCTAATAAAAGAATAAGCTTCCTGGAAAGAGAGTGAGTTTCCCACTGCTGGAGGTATTCAAGCACACGCTGGGAAGTTAAAATAGTTTTGAAGTTTAGCGTCTCAAACGTTCTGAAGCAACACAAAATGGACGAAGTGAAAGTGCTCCACACATTGGTAATAGAGACCACAAAGAGAGAAAAGGATGTAAGCAGTGCTCCATTTCTATTACAATACAAGGGCAAGATCCTTTCCTCTCCACTCAAAATGCCTATCAAGACATGAATGTGAGAGATATTACTGCAGAATAATTATTCTCACAAAGGAAAAATGGAAATCTTTAACAAACTTTCATACTTTATTACTCATACAATACTTCTGGCAAAATAAGTAGTCCCTTGGTTAGGAACTGCTGGCCTAAGGGGTTGCAGTGAATGAACCGTTAGGTTAGTTCAGCTGAAAGTTGAGTCTATCCCCAACATCCCATGGGCCAGAGTCCTGGAGGGTGCCTTATAATCCACCCACCAGAATCCTAGCAGAGTGGCAGATGCCACTGTGCTTCTGACCATCTCACAGGTGATCAGAAGTCCACCGATGAAGTTAAAATGACTTCACACAGCATCTTAGCACTGCTGTGGAGGAGTGGCAGCAAGTTTCACAAAGCGATTGTGACTTGCTATGTCACTCCCTCATCTGAAGAAGTACCAGCCGAGACAGCTTCTGTGTATAAGGTCATCTCTATCAGGCAGCTGAGCTGGAGCAGAAATGACATTTAGCATTACCAGCCTCTAGCAACAAAGCCCTATTAAATCAGAAATGCTGGGAGTGTGGGTGCCAAATCAGGTATTACCATGGCTGGAAAGCTCCCATCTTGCCTGGCAGTGCCACCTTGGGGGACTTCTCCACTCTGATCCCCACATCTGCTGGAGCCCAGCTCACTGCTCACTGCATATCAAATCGTCATGAGGGAAACTTGTTCTACTTCATACTGCAGGGTTTGGCATGAACTCTAGGTCACAGCTTAAATTACAAAACAAGGTGTTTCTGTGGGGGCACCAAAAGCCGTGGAGATTGTTTGGGCTGATGTACAAAAAGATATGGAAAAGTGGGATTTGTTTTGTGTCAAAAGGTCCAGAGTGGCTGTGCTTTTATTATTATTTTTTTAACAAAAAATAGCTATGTCTTACTGTCCCCAATACGCCTTTCCTCATATCACCCAAGTCACTTTATACTATTCAAAATAAAGTGATATTGTACTGTCTACTTGCAAGGGCTCATGGGAACAAGCACTTTGTTTAGGAGGCCTACAACTGCTTGGATGGAGCCGCCCCCTTGGCCTTGCTGCTGTGGTTGGAGTCTACGCCACTGGTCTCTTTTAACCTTCTGCTGTAGGCCCACATCATCAACACTTGTTTGTGCTTTTCACCGTCATACAAATTAAAGCAGAGGTGCTGCCCTCCTGTCCTGGTGCTCTCTGTAAAAGTGAACAAAATGAATATTCACCCTCATGCATTCAAAAATACTTATTGAGCACCCATATGCTCTTGCTTGGTATGTTGAGTTGATTTTACTTAGGTGAAAAACCTCTAGCTCATAGATAGACTTGCTGTCTATTACATTATTTGCCAAATATTCCAGATACATGTAGAGGCAGAGGCTCTATAAAAATTGTAAAAATAAAGGTACCATATACCAGGATTCTAAAACCAATCCTTTTTAAACTTGAAGTCAACATCAGTCCATCCATCAGTGCTGAATTTCAGACCTGAATGCCCAACTACTAAGCAGTAATCTTCACAAGTCTGGCTAGAAATCAGATTCATGACATTCCCAAGCTGCAAGACACCCTCTGACAACCCCCATTCCCTCCTCCTCCCCTCTCTCCCTTCCCGTCCCCACAACAAGTGGGCTGCCCTCCAGGACTCTCCGTCTTACCTGCTGGCAACACTATCTGACTATCGGAAATACCGCTGCCGCACCGGACTCCTCTCCCTTCACCCTTCACATTAAGTCAGACAGCAACCCTACTGGACGAACCTCCCAAAGAGTCTGTTATAGTTTGGTCTAAACTGTGCCCCAAGGCGGCCTTTTATTGGAAGGTGGCTGGATCATGGAGGCTGCACTCGTCACTAGACTAGTCCGCCAGTGAGCTCGTAGATGACTTGCTGTGAGGAGGTGGCCTGGCCACAGCCAGGTCACTGTGGGTGTGACACTGGAGGTCTGTCTATCTGGTTCCTCCTTTCTCTTGGTGCTTCCTGGCGGCCATGGGTTGAGAACCTTTTCTCTGCCACGCCCTTCTGCCATCCTGTTTCTGCACCGGACCCAGCTGACAATGGACTCTCAACCAAAATAAGGCTCTCCTTTAATTGTGGGTGTTTGGTATCTTGCCCAGCAATGAAAACATCGCTTAAGACAGAGGCCTCACTCACACCTCTTCTTATACTTCCACCCAACAGCCACCGGAGCCTCGGCTCTGCCTGCTTGGACAGTTTCTCTGGTTGGGATCTTCATCTTCAATTCAGCGACCTCAGTGTGATTTTTCTAAAATCTGAATTCTGATCGTGTCCCTGCTCTCCCCTCCGAATGCTCCAGGTTTTCCTAATCACCTATGGAGTAAAACCAGGCTCCTTTAGAGAGCTCAGCTGGATGTTCTCTCACTCCCCTGTCCAAATGTGTGCTTTATCATTCTAGGAGGACACTTGCTGCCATATCCTTACACTTGTTTCCACTACCTGAAATCTTTCCCTACTCATCCATCTGATAAATCCTTGTAATTCAAATAATTCTTTTTTTTTTTTTTTTTGAGACAGGGTCTCACTACATAGTTCAGACTGGTCTTGAAATCATTATGTAGCCCACGCTGGCCAAAAACTTGCAGCAACCCTCCTGCCTCAGCCTCTTGAGTGCTGGGACTACAGGTGTGCACCACCACGCCTGGCAAATAATTCTTACTTGTGCTTCAAAACCCACTCCCAGGGAGACCCTTTCAATGCCCTTCCTGACTCTCCTGTTCCTCGTGGTCTCTGCATCTTGTATTGGAGTCTATCATTCTTACCCCACTAGCATCACCAGGGACCCCAGTAGGCCATGAGCCTCCTGAGGGCAGGGATTGCATCATATTTCTCTCTGCTTCCTCAGCAGCCCCGTCTCTGGCACGCAGACAAGCTCATGATTCTTTGCAGGTGTACAGAGATGCTTTCCGCTTCATCCCAAAGGGGAGGCAGGGAGCAGACAGGAAGGGAGGGGAGGGGAGGAAAGAGAGAGATTTTAAAATAACCCCAGCGGGGCTGGGGACTTAGCTCAGTGGTTACAGTGCTTGCCTTGCAAGCACAAGGCCCTGAGTTCAATCCCCAGCACCAAAATAAATAAATAAATAAATAAAATAACCCCAGCACCCCCGAAAAATAAAATAAAAGTAAAAAGAAACTATCAGTAAGCTTTCTAGTTGTTTGAAGACGGGGGTTTGGATTCACCTCTGAGGGCGTGTGGTTGCTAGCGTCCAGAAAAGCTTTAACGAGCGTGTATGCAGGCATGAGGTCTAACCCTTGCGTGCCCTGCCTGAGAGCTTCTAGAGACAAGGAGCGAAACTGCACTGCGAGAAATTATAGAAAGGTGTCCCGACTAATGGCACAGGAGCGTCCTCAGGATTATGCTGACGTTTAGAGACCGGCCGACATGGAAAGAAATGTGCTGATCCCTGGGCGTTCGTGGAGCGAGTATTTGCACTGTGGGAGCACAATCTTGACAAGAGCACCCCGTTTTCCAGAAGCAAACCCAGCCTGGCTGGCAGTAAGGGGAGCAAGGCCGGAGGGGACTCCTGTGGGAGATCAGGACCACGGAACGCGAGACGAGACACACAGTTGCCACTTAGACTCACTCCCGACTCCCTGTGTCATTCCCTCTGTTCCCTCTATTCACGCTTTATTACATGTCACAGACCCATCTTAGTTGAGATTTGGGGAGTTACTAGAGCAGCCAGCATTCATTGTTACTCAATCAACAGAAGAGCCAACAAAATAGTCTAAAATGGAGGCAGACTTTATTACCTACTAGGCAAAGGAGAATCAAGGTCCTTCAGAAAAATCAGTGAGTCATCCCCAACCTGAAAATGAAAAGAGCATATAGAATGTGGAGAAAGGAAGTCTCCCCCCACCACCATTTCTGATTGGTTCAGAGGTAGATCCTAAAATCCCTCTTGAATTGGTTTTGAATCACTGAGGCAAAGGCGTGGTTCCGAAGCAGGTCCAGCCCGGCCTGCGAGTGTTACCGGCACTCGGCCGGGCAAATCTGAATAGGCACACGTAAGGCTCAATGAGGGGTTTTTTTCCTTTAATGTCCCCATTGGGGTAAAACCATACACAAGTGGCTTTTAACTGTCTTTTCAACCCTAGAAAGTCAGGCCAAGGTGACAAGCAACAAGGGTGAACCGCGAAATATATAAATGTTCCCTGAGAGAGTCCCAGAGCACGTTGGAGAGGCTCTTCTGATGGGATGTTAGTGGCCCCGATGATGGATAATTATCTATTAAAGGAGAAAGATTCCCAAATTCAGAACATGCAGGGTTATTGGGGTTATATGAATGCCACCACTACCCAAAATGAGGTCATCTTTAAACTCAGTTCTTATCTATAAATAGGAATAGTTACTCTTACCTTCCTGCTGGCTGAACTCAGAGAGAGTATTACATCAGAGTTAGAGGTGAGAAATTAGATCTATTCTGCATAACAACAATAGTGTTCTGCATTATAACACCAAAGCCTACAGATGCTGGTTTTGTCTGCTTAAGCAAGGTAAGCCTTCCACGGCTTTTTTGAAATCATTATCATTTCCTTCTGTGAAAAATTACCGCTGAGGTATTGTTCATTTTTTTCAATGCAACTGAAAATGCACATGGTAGGGAAGTTTTTAATTAGTTCATTCCAAGCAGGAACTGTGTGTGCTCACTGCAGTAGGAGCCTAATAAATTACTTCATAATCTCAACTGGAGGCTTTGTGTAGGAAAATACTCATTAATTTGCACCAGCGGCCAGCAGATCCCTGTGAAAGGTCTTCGAAACATAGTGCAGTAGGTATGGATCGGCTTGCTTGGAACAGAACTTCTGGGGCAGTGAAACCAAACGGGCCTGCCCGCAGGGTGAGGAAGCCACATGGATCTGAGCTGTGTCGTCTCTGACAAAAGAAGCTCCACGCCAGCCCTTTGCCCATTCTACACTTTTCCTGTTTATAAAGTTCTTCTCTCACTCTAAAAAAGACTTTTCAATTTTCAAATAATCCCCGTGCCCTCTTTTCAAGTGTGGAGAAACCAAATGCTTTGGAAATATTCATCACAGACTAACAAGAAAATGTTTATACTACCTTATTTAGATGGACAGATAGGGATGGATGGATGGATGGGTTGATAGGTGGATGCGTGTATATAGACATGTAAGTATATAAAGTGGGAAAGCAAAAATGCCTAGTTGGTAAAATAACTTCACTCAAGGAGTAGATTATGTGATAAGCTGTTAAGTCACTTGGAGTAAAGGGTGAGATCCTGAAAGTCAATGCTGTTGTGATAAAATGTGGCCCCTAAACTGCTGTCTAAGGTGAGACAGCTCTGCTGATTTCACAGTTCTGTTAATTGCACTTTGGTAGATTGATAAGTAAATCCAGATGATTGCTGAGGTAGAATCGTTTTGCAAAATAAAGGAGTGAGAATTTGAAACTGGAAAGGGGTATTCAGGGAGTGTAGATTAATCTAACAAAGCAAGGTCTTGCATGCCAGAAAGAAGAGATGGGGAAACATATACCTTAGCAGAGAGTAGGAGGGCTGAGCTGCCTATGGGGAATTTTGAAGTTATTTGCTGTAGGATGTACATGGCAAATGCATCCTTCCATCTGCCCTAGAAAACTGTTATCTGGAAGCAGACACTGAGACAAGATTAGTGTGTGCAGAGTTTATTAAAGAGAAGTTCCCAAGGGATAATAGTAGAGGAACAAGGGAAACAAGACAAAAGTGATGGGGAAAAAGTCAAGGAAAGCAAGGTCATAAGCCAAGTTCTTCAGCCTGATCTCATTGGAAAACTCTGGAGTTGCCCTAACCACAGAAAAGAGGTGCGGGTGTCATACTTCTATGGCTGCCAGTCATTAGTCAAGGATGGGATTACGAGAGGGGACTAAATTCCCAAGCATTTCTGGTTCTCTGCTATGGAAGAAAAGAGGCTCCAGTAGCCTGAGGGGAGTCTGCTAAAAATTGTGGATACTGAGTGTCAGATGCCAAAGGGCCAGGGGCAGAGCACAAAATAGTAAAAGGGGACAGGGAAGTCTAGCAGATATTGATTTTGTCCAACAAAAATCCTTACATTTGCTCGCTAATGCTTGAGTATGAGTCAATTCATCACAATGATAAAAGAAAAAAATGACATATACATCCAGGTCAGATCTGCAGGGAGTAAAACTGGAGCCCATGTTTGTAGGTGTACAGAATACAAGAGCCCTGACGTCCAGCTCGGTATGCTTTTGGAATCAACCTTACAATTACATCAAACATACCAGGCATACTAGTGAAGCTACCTGCTGATGCCACCTTGAAATAGAAGTCCTGTCATCGAAATTGATTCATAGATGGGAGGTACATTAATTCACATACCTGAATGTTTCTGCTAATGAAACATTCCCCACCTAAAGCAGTCAGGCATTCCAGGTCCTTCACAATCTGGCTGTACCTCTTGTTCCAGTTTCTCTTAGCCAATCTCCTGCCATGAGCTGCTCCTCACTCACACCCCATGTGTCTGTGCTCAGTTTCCACTAGGCTTTTTTTTTTTCTTTCTTTTTTTGGTGCTGGGGATCGAACTCAGGGACTTGTGCTCGCTAGGCGAGCACTCTAACCACTGAGCTAAATCCCCAGCCCCTTCTACCAAGCTTTGACATGCACCTGGCACAGGGCAACATGGGTTAGGACAGTCACTTAATCCTGACAATAACTCCGTGCCTCAGGTCCTATTTCTCTGTATTTCCTATTGGTGAGGAAGCTACAGGCTGAGAATGTGAAGTCTGAGTTCTCTGAATGGATAAGGAGCGCGACGATCATTTAGACTGAGCACTGGGTGACTACCGAGTCAGTGCTGCTCTGCCGCCATGCCTCTCCATCTAAAGCCCCTTTCCATTAGAATGCCAATATCCCTCCATCTTCCAAGGCCCAGTTTAGATCCTTTTAAATTAGGAAGAGCTCTTGGAGGAAAAGGACAGAAATGTAATAAACCTATTTACAAGAAAGAAAAATAACTGGTTTCAGTGGTTGAGAAGAATAGAGAGATGGCCTCAATATTGAGAACACTGAGATGTTTGTAGCAATTGCTATAGGAACTGGGCTCTAAAATAGAGATTTAATGCAGCTGGAATTTTCTAGCTGTCTTCCATTTTATACTCTCTCCCCTAGTCCATTAACCTTAGAAGCATGAGACTCCCCTGTGATAGTTAATTGTGGTATCAACTTGAAAAAGAAATGCTGAGTGGATTAGTTGAGCACAGTTCTGGGTGTGTCTGGATGATTCACTTACTGAAGGGGGAATATGCACCCTGCATTTGGATGGCACCAACCAATAGGTTTATAGCCTGGATAAATAAAAAGGGAAGGAAGGAAGCCTCCCCTTTTGCTTCTTTGAAGGAGCTCCACTCTTTGCCATCACCTTTGGACATCCATCTTCAGGCTTCCAGTGCGGTCTCTTCAGCTTTCCTACCCAGACCCTTTGGCTTCCCAATGTGGACTCACATGTGATTCTGCCGTGAGCTCCAGGCCTTTGACTCTTGACTGAATTCTCTGGCTCTCCAGCATGCTGCTGGCACTTTTGAATCCTTCCACCCTTGACTCTGCAGACAGCCATCATAAGCCTACCTTGTAAATCCCATATATATATATAACTGTTCCTCTAGTGAACCCTAGGTGCTACATCCTCCCACTTTGCTATCTATTGATCAACCCAAGAAGGGCTCTGATCAGCCCTCTTTGGGCCATGGGCTTGCACCTGACTCAATCAAACAGCCCAAGAGAATAGAGTATTATGACCAGCCAAATTAAAGATACTGGGCTATTATGTGAAGAGAGAAGTAGGAGAAAAATTCTGGGCAGTTCACAGCACTAGCACCCACAGTTCATTACACCATCTGTGAAGACCCAGACAGAATTACTGTGTTCCAGTTTCTCTGGCATAAAACAAAACAACTATTTATTATGCACACATATTCTTTGGGCCAAAAATTTGGACGAGACACAGTGGGAATGGATTGTCTGCTCCGCAGTGTCTGGGGCCTGGGATGAACGACTCTAGGCCAAGAACTGGATCCATTCGAAGGCTAACTCAGTGTCTGGAAGCTGATGCTGGCTATCAGCTTGGGAACTCACTTCCTTTCCACACGGGCCTCTCCATGTGGTCTCTCCATGCGAGCTGGTTTGGGTTTTCTCATAACAAGGCGGCTGGGTTCCAAAACTGAACAGTATGAGGGTGCATAAGAGAAAGAGAACAAGCGAGAGACTGAGAGTGCCAGGTGGAAACTGTATTGCCTTTTCCACTCTAGCTTCCAAAGATTGTCAAATTCTATTTTGTGACGCCTCACAAGCCTGCCTAGGTTCAAGAGGAGAGGAAATAGACCGTACTCTTGATGAGGAATGGCAGAGTCTGAAAGAGAAGTGGGACCAGAGATATTGCTGTAGACAATTTTCGGAAAATACAAATTAGCACACAATTTTTTCCTGTGAATTCTCTTCATGAATGTTTTTTGTAGCTTCCCTGAATTATTTTGAGTGCTGCGAAATATCCATCTTTGTATTTCTATGCACTGCCTTCAACAGGACCTTATATAATAGATCTTCAAAATACTTTGGTTGGCTAAATGTCTGAAATCAAGCATCACAAGTGTTCTAGCAACTAGCTGTGTGACTGTGAGAAAAATTATTCAGTATCTGAGACTCAGTTACAAACTGAGGAAGTTGAACTAAATGCATGGTTTCTAAATATTTTTGTTTAGCAGAAAATTACAAATAACTTTCTCCAAATTGCATCTAACACAGAATCCAGTATATAAAACCTATTTTTTAAAAAAGAACAAATAGAAAGACTCTGGTTGACACAAGTATAAGAGAACTTGAAAGCCACCCACTTCTGTCTCCTCCCCTGGTACCATGGCTGACCCTGTGATAGTCATGGAAATGGAGACCATCTGCCATTGTGAATTTGTGCAGAATCTCTTCTCATGATAGAATCTACCTCTTTTCTGGGGAACTAACACACACACACACACACACACACACACACACACACAAACACACAATTCCAGTATATTTGGCTTACTCGGGTTGATTGGTTTATGGCTAGTGAGATTCAATTCTAAGACCTTTTACTGATTATATCAGGAAGAAGGACACTCTTCTTGTTGGATTGCTCAGCTGGCAGAATAAGAGCTGCAATTGACCATCTTTGCTGCCTTATGAGAGGTGCCCTGACTGAAAATGAGGTTCCAAAACAAAAGGCGGATGAACACTAAGAGACGAGGGTGAGAGGAACAGGATGGGGGTGACTTGATAGCATTATTCGAGCATCTGAACACAGGTATATCTGATGCTAATATTAACTTTGCGTTATTCCAGACAGTTATGTCAATTTTGAATGAGAGAATTGCAGTAAATACCCCAAACTTCAAGTTTCTATGGAAGCTTTTAAAGAACGGTTTGAAAAATCACTGTAGTAGATGGACTCTAAGACTTTTCACCCTGTTGTGACACTCTGGAGGTGCAGATCTTTTGGCTTCTCATCTTTCATCACTGTTGCACAGTAGCATGGAAAACAAATTAGTTTTCATGAAATTACAAAATATCTGGTACTTGTAGAGGACACCAGAAAAATGCTGATGGATACACGCAGGGCTCACAATGATTAATATTTGCTCTAAGGTGTCCTGGGCTCTCAGCTGCTGGCCCAGAGCAAGGGTTGAGCTTAGCAGACATGGAAATTCTCACCATTCTATAGTAAAAGTCATGTCTTCTAAATGGTTTTGAATTATGCTGAGAAGAGGGCAATGCTCATTTGGGCAGAAGAAAAGGAAAAGATGGACCAACCAATGTGATCAATTGGATGCACTAGCTACTGCCACGTTCTTAGCAAAGCCCAGCTCACCTGTCCACGAAGGAGTGGTGTCTCTCCTGCGCTTCTAGATGTGCTTTAGGAGTTGAAGTAAACCCAGATACTTGTTAGCAATTCTATTAGGACTCCTAGGCCAGCTCCTAGTATGTATCTTTGAAGTTTTCACAGCCAAGAGGAGACCATTTATAATTTCATATCAAGCACAGTGATGAGGCTTGCATCCCAATGAGTGCAGACACTGGTAAGATTTGATATCTTTGACAAGCTTCATTATTTCAGATTCTCAAGGTTCAGTGGAGTTTTGGCACTGAGTCAGCCAGCTAGCTGGGTTAGATGCTTAGTGTCTGCACGATGCAGTCTCTACTGGTATTTCTTGTACTCCTTTCAAAGAGTTTCATAATGGAAGAAGATGGTCAGCAAAGAAGAGGATTTTTACTTAAAAAAGAACCCCTGCTCTTTTTCTGTGTTTTTCTCAAGTTACCTTTGTTCCTTTTCCTTTTGCAAATGATACCATTGAAACCTCTGTGTTTTAAGTTGAGTCCCTACCCCTTGTAGGAAATCGTCTTTTGCTCTCCTTCCTTTCCTTCCTGGAGTCATTGTTATATCCTAGTGATTTTCAGGAATACAGCCAGTGCTGACAGGATTCTCCCACACAGAACAGGACAGTGTTCAGGGCAATTGCTCTCAGAAATATCTCAAGAGCACTTAGAAACACATACCGCAAAGTGAACATGAGGAAGTAATGATGGGGCGGGAGAGGCCCCAGAGGCTTAACCTCACAGATCTTCTTCTGGCATACAGGCCTCTCCTCACTCACGCCCAAAAGTGGACTAGGCAGGGCCCGGCAAACAGGAGGAACATAAAAGACGCTGAATGAATGGGTGAATAGACAGGTGGCATAAAACATGCAATATAATTCCATCTTGGTGAATTCATATAGAAGACCAATAGTGGAAGAAAAAATAGTATCTAATTATCTGTTGTCCCTGTGGAAATGCGCTTGGAGATTCAAAAATAATTTCCTAAGTATTATTTCCTAGATCTTTAACCTTTCAATCCTTAGAATCAGCGAATATCAGTGTCAAAAAAAATCTTGCATGCAGATATTCTCCAAACTGTGTGTTCCTGAGTGCACACAATGAAATATTATGAAGTTTTTTCTGAAGACTGGGTATGGTACACAAAGATGAACATGCACATTTTCTATAGGATTTCTCATAGTCTTTATTGCCTATTGTTAATAAAGTCTCAAAGGGAAAATATAAAGGACAATGTTTATCCAACACTTTTGACAGAGAATCCCATTTTTCAGTTTCACCTATATTTTAGCTTCCAATAGATTTTGGTACCTACTTTTGGAAAGGCTGATCTAGAGAAAAGTTCTGATTATATTTCCTTTTTATCTCTCTCGTGGATACATTCAGCATGTGGGAGATTGGTTCTCTTCCCCTCCTTTATTAAAACTATGTCCTTCCTAATATTATAATCCTTACTCTGTTACAACATGAAGTTCTCCCTAAGTTATTTAATGAAATATTAATTAAAAATACAAATGGATTTTTGTTATTATTCCTCATAATTCTGATGTTAGAGAGAAGAATGAAAAAAGATAGTGGTGATGAGATCACCACAGATGTCAAAGGATATTATGAAGGTATAATAATTAAAACTGCATAGTATTGGCACATCACCAAATCAACAAATCAATGAAACAGAATTAAAAAATCCAGAAAGGGACCATATACACATACAGACCTGAAATCACTGGGGAAAAGATGAGTCATGAACATGTACAATTGAGATACTGCCTAGTCACTGAGACAAAAATAAAGTTGCATCTATACTCAATGTCTTAGACCAGCGTCACACATTTGTGTAATATGGTGCTGCCTCAGCACCCAGTTTTAGGCCTGACATAAATTATTTGCAACTCATTGGCTTTGGCCTAGTTAAAACTTCCTTTTTCTGTGTGGTTGTTTGTGACATAGCCCACTTGTTCCTTACCTCATTGACTCAAAATCCAACACACCCCACAGCTGTTGACCATGATAAAACCTAATGGGTCAACACCAACAAATAAGTTCCCCCTTTGTGTGTATCTTCTCTTAACTAGCCAGTCTACAAACTCTGTGGGAAAGCCAGGGTCAATGCCTGTGGACCTTAACAAAGCCATGGTCTCCCAGGTTCTCTCCGTCACTCCCCACCCACTGACTGAGCTTCCTGCCACCTCCAAACTTCCTGCCACCCTCTTGTCAGCACCCCAACCTCGCTGGAGCCTCTGAGTGAAGAATATCTCTGTTTCATGCCTTTTGGTCTCATTGTGTCTCATCTGATGCACACATCTGGGTTGATCTATCCCAGGGTCAGAGCTGCCTAGACAAGGACTTTCTTGCCTGTCTCTCCTAGACAGGGACCAATCTCAAGAAAGAGAGTGCTCAAGACCAAATTAAAAGGAAACCACAACAATAGAAACCACAATAACCAGGAGAAATTCCAAATGGACAAAAGATGTAAGTGTAAAAACTGATATCATGAAAATACTGGAAGAAATTGTGGAAGAATGGTTTTATAATCTCAGAGTAGAAAAAGCCTAACTATAACAAAAACCCAGAAGTCAAAAAAGAATCATAAATTTGGTTACAAAAAAAATCAGAGGTTCTATATGACAAAATCCCATGTGAATAAAAACCAACAAAGCAGGAAAAATTGTTTACAACTCATATCGCAGAGAAAAGGTAGATTCCCTTGTATGGTGCAATAGAAAAAAAGGAGCTAAGATGTGACCACTCTATAAAAAAAGGAAATACAAATGTTTCTTAAGACATCACAATGTGCCATTAACTCCATTTACAAAAGGTATAATGTAAATGACATTGAGATATCACTTAGAGTAAATATAATGAACTATTATAGATAGAAAAGAGGCAGAGGAAATATGAGATATGTAAAAAATACAACTGCAGATTGGCCCAGGAAAATAGTTTCTTCTGGGGAAACCGGGTGAATAAGAGATGGGGAAGGAAGGGAAATTTGAGTGTCTTATCTTTTGTACCTTTAGAATTTTAAATTGTATGAAGGACTTTGAAACATGAAAAGATAAGAAATAAGATTGGATCTAAAAAATGATGTTTCTTTCTCTTTCATTATTCCCCTTTGCACAGCTACAGTGATCCTCTGCTATAGCCTCCCCCGGCTTTCCTGCCACCCTTGTAGAGGAGATTGGTCCAAGTCTTCACTATGCCCAGAGCTGGTTTTGTAGCTCGTGAAATAAAAGTCCTCAGAACACTGCCAAATGATTTCAGAACACATTTTAATGTGACGTTTCTGACAGAACAGCTGTGGCTTCAGTTAGCAGAATAGTTGAACATTTTAGTCTAAATACAGCAGTTGGGTTCCTGGAACAAAAGGTGGTGAAGAGATGGAAGTATGAAAAACAAGGTAGAAAGAGATTAATTTTCTATATGACACATACTAAATCTCAGAATTTAGAATTTTATTCATACTTTATTTTTCTGATTGGATTTAGCATTATAAATAATATTTATCCCAACTCTAATACACAGATAGATGTATGAGGTTTGCCTCCTAATCTTATTAAATCTGATTGTTCTCTTAACAGCATTGGATGGAGTGCTGTGGGATGTTGAAGTCAGAAGGAACCCGGAAGCTCGTTTAATGGTATGTTTGGCATTAAAAAGTCTGGGGATCCAAGGAATACCAGGCGAGCTCCTTTGCTGTTTCAACTTGTGGTCCATTTCAGGGGCGGGGGCACAATAAAACAATCCAATTCAGACCTTGAAAAGACGCGTGGGGTTGCGATGTTTTCTACTGCCATGTTAAGCTCTCAGAGGTTGACAGAGGAGCTGGGGGAGACTCTAGTCAGAATTGCAGGGATCAGCCTGACCTGCAGAATCTTGGGAGATAACATGAGAGAGCATTTTAGGATCAGCAATACAAACTTAATTCTTTTTTTAATTTCTATTTTTATTTGTACATATTTATAGTACATAATGATTTCATTCATCATGGGGAGTTGGTACATGTACATATTTTAATTCTTCTTTCCCATCCACCCCTTCCCACCTTCCCCCTCCCTCAAACTGACAGAAGTTGGAAAGATTTATACTGGTTAAGCCTCTTTCCTCATTGCACAATCAAGTCAACCTTCTCCAATTTTAAAAACAAACAAAAAATCCCCACATCTTAATAACCATTATTATTTCCCAGTCCAACTCCCTTGAATAAACTTAATAATCTTCCACCTTTGATAAACAATGAGAAACCAAGAGAGACAGGAGAATCAAAGCCACAAGTACAGTACAATCTTTGTTCTCAATGTCAGGCACTCCCAACCACTTTTCTTGCATTCTGTGAGTGCCTCACATCCTGTGCCATTCAACACTTGTCTTTGATGGGTCCAGACTTTCCTAATATCTTGACATATATCAAATGTGCCCCTGTCAACTACAGATTCTGCTTTTATTAATTTTCCATATCATAACTGTTTGAAAAAATTGTATCTACAAATGCGATCAATTTGAAGATCAATTATCTATACGAGCACTATAATGGGAAGTTGGCCTATAGCACAACAGCCCCATCCATACACAGACTGGGATGTGTGAGATTTTAGAGAGCTCCAAAGCCCCAAGGGTAGAAGAACACCATCTGCAGAGAGTTTGAGTAGATGTTGATCTCAGACTCCCTACTCTGGGGAGATGTTTAGTGGTACCGCTATTTTGAGCATTTCCTCAGCTCCCTTTGAAGCATTCCCAGTAGGATAAACTACTGTTAATATTGATGGAAATTCTAGTACTCTTCTTTAGTTTGATTCCATATAAGGCTATTCCTAAAAGGAAGCTATTTAGGAGCAAATACAGCCTTTTCTTTCCACCTGACACTGGTTCCTCCACATGAGAGGGAGGAAGAGTCGCTTATCTGATTGATAAGATGGGGAATCCACTGGCTCACAGTCACCAGAGGGCTGGTCCCCGGATAAGAGTAAGGACAGTGCTGGCCTTAACTTCATGTTTTCTCTGCTATTTCCCAGACCTCTCTGAGTCAGTGTATGAAAGATGTTTATGCCTCTGGCTTGCATTCAGTAAGCAACCAACTGCATCTCTGTTCTTTGGCTCTACTCCTGAGCTGCCTCGCTCACTCTGGACTTCCTCCCTGAGATGTTCTCCGTTTCCTGCATTTGACACGATGTAATGGGCCCGCCCTTTAGAGAGCTAGAAGGGCAAGTGGGCCTGAAATTCACAACCCTCCACCTTCTACTACTTAAGACCCCAATTCTAGGCTGAAATGAAAAACTCAGGGAATAGGAAGTTTCACTCTGCCCCATCCAAGATATGTTCTCCAGTGTGAGAAATTCGAACTTTCTAATATTTACACTTTAAGCATCATTTGTCTTTTAGTATTTATTTCTAGAGTTGTTAGAATCCAAAATGGAGAAAAGTTCATTGATTAGGTTTCTGCGGACCTCCATCACCCACCACTGGATATGGGTGGTCTTAGGAACTTTCTGTCCCACATGGATGGTGAGAAAGGATGCTCACCTCTTTGCCCGGGAAAGGCAGACAACTGCCCAGGGCCACTGGGAAGAAAAAAATAATGTTCATTGTATTATATCTTAGTGCTTTCTAAGGGAGGCCTGTGTGAGCACAATGCCCTGAACTGGGAAGAGGATAGTTATTGGAGTCTGCCAAACTCCAGTTTGAATCTTAAGTCCTTAATCTATTCACTCTGTGATTCTGAGAAAGTTTCTTAAATTCTGTGATCACCTGCTTCCTCATCAGCAAACGGAAATGGTCGTTCTTTTCTGGTACTTTCATAAAGATTAAGTCACACACTTAAGTGCTTAGTATATATTCTGGGTTTAATAAATTGAGCCAATCTGCCTGGGGATTTAGCTCAGCGGTTAGAGCGTTTGCCTCGCAAGCACAAGGCCTTGAGTTCAATTCCCGGTACCAAAAAAAAAAAAAAAAAAAAATTGAGCCAATAAATACTTCTATGCAGGTATAAATGGTAATACAAAGGATTCTCCTCGGACCCACAAAGCTATGCCAACTCTAAGAACAAGATATGCAATCTCACACTGAGACCTGCGACCTTAGCTGCCCCCATCTCTGCTTGCTAGAATCACACGGGGTTGTAACCGATCTGCAAGAAGAGGGTTACTAGTACCATCAGGAGGCAGGCGAGTCCAGCCAGCGAACTCTGAGTCTGCAGTTTTGGGTGGTAGTGAATCTCCTGAGAGAACCCGGCACAGTAAGAAGGAGCTCCTAAACAAGGAGTGACTTGGGGTAACAGCTTTCTAATCGAGCAGCAAGAAGAGCTGGTATGGGAGGTGACGCTGGCAGGCATGAGGCGTGAGAAGGCAGTTGAGTCATTGTGAAAGTGCCAACAGACAGTTCTGGCAGAGTTGTAATATGTCCTGTTCACCAACTAAGGCAGGGCTGCTGAGGCCTTGCCCTGGACCCATTCACAGGTGGTAACAGCTCAACAATGAGCTCCTGTCCTGCTTCAGGAGCTGCGATGAGTACCACCAACATGAGCTCTGTGGAGACAATGGCTGTGCAGGTCTTGGAGGACAGCGCAGGGTTACGTCGCTGTGATCCGCAGGTAGGAGGGCTCGGGATGCAGGTGTGGTGGCGATGGTCAGCAATCTCATAGTTAGGCTCACTAGCGTATCAGTTTCCTAGGCTGCCATAACAAAGTCCTTCAAGCTGGGTGACTGAAACAACAGAGTTATTTCCTTACGGTTCTGAAAACGAAAATTCCAAGATCAAGGTGTTTGCAGAAAGAGTATAAAGACAGGGAAGTCCTCTGGGTCTTCCTAGACACCTCTTCATCACAGAGCTGCTCAGAGTTCCCCCATGGCGAAGTCCTAGAAGCTTGAAGGAGCAGTTACCAAAAATAACTATCCCTGGTAATACCAGATGTTGGGATTGCCCTACATCTGAATTGAAGGGTTATTAAGAGTTTGGCTTGGGTGAGGCCAGGAAACCTGAGCAGGGAGACAAAATCATTACTGGGGAACATTTGCAGACAAAGAGCCAATAATCCTTGCTGAAAAGAAAGTCATCCAAGGACCAGCCCCAAAGTGAAGTATCGATACATGGGTCAGAATAAGAACTCGAAGGTGGTATCAATAGAAGGGTATTTATTTATTTTTTATTTTTATTTTTTATTTTAAACCAAGAACATGTATTGGTACATTTTACATATAATGGTTACATTCATCACATTTATTAGAAGGGTATTTAAATACTCCTTTTGTGAGTCCCTTTTAAATCTTGTGGCTAGTCCTAAGCCATCTGCACCCATGATAAAACAGAGACCAGGATGCCGAACCAATACTCCAGTTGACCAAGAAGGAACTCAAGTTTCCAGGGTTGAATGAAAAAGTCTCAGCCTTTTATGTCATTTGACTATCAAGGATGTGCCCAAAATGACACACCACAACGTGCTTAGCTTGTTAAAGAGGTGTTTGTCAGGTCATCAAAGAATCTAAGTTTTCTTTGCTGGTAAGTGACTGAAAGACCATGGTAAATAAGAATTTGTTATTTAGATTAGCATGACCAGTCTGGCAAGCTAGGGAATTCTTCCTTCAGGTGATATCCTAAAGTGTAAAAAACCAGATGAACATGTCAGAAGTGGCAGAAGAAACTGATGAGAAGGCTGAGCAGTAAGAAAATATACAGATTAGACATTTATATGCCACATTCACGTACAGCTTAATATTAAAAGTGGTGTCAAAAATTAGAAAAACCTAATTTAATCTCATCATTCTCCAATTCTAGGATTAAGAACAGACCGACAAGATATGACAAAGATATGTTGAGACAAGTCTTTCTAAGTTGCCCAGGCTGGCCTCAAACTTTTGATCTCCTGCCTCAGCCTCCCCAGGAGCTGAAATTACAGGCATGTGCCACCACACTAGACAAAAACTGGATTTAAAATCAAAGCAAAGAGGCCTCCTACCACATTCTTACAGTTCTGGCCTCAGAGACCTGATGTAGGCAAGTGCGCAGACAGAGCAGATACTTACCCAACCTGTGGAGTGAAGGGCTACAAAACAGAGAAGAAACAAAGAGCAAGAAAGCAGCCTACAGGCTGGCTCAGAGCAGTAATATAGGACTCAACTGCACGTAAGAGTCACTTGTTTACAAAAAGGAGAGTTAAGGCAGAAAAAGAGAATGTGAATGGTTCTTGGTGGCTGAGCCGCAGAGACGGAATACTTCCTCGGTGAGTATTTCAGATAAGGTAAATTATTCTTGCCAGGAGAGGAAAGTGGGGAGGGAGAGATGGGCAAGTGCTTCCTTCTTAGGACTTCCCTTGGCAAAATACTTCTTAGACAAAGATGCTGCTAGCCTCCCAGCAATAGTAACAGCTGCATTTACTTAACTTCTACTGTGTCCCAGCAGCTAGTCTGACTTCTTCCACACATTTAAATCTCGAAACAATTTTAAGAGGCAGGTCTAATTATCGCCCATCTACAGATGAGGAAATGAATGCTCGCGGCGGCTAAGTCACTTGGCCAAGTGAGGACATAATGAATCAGAAAGCTGCTGTATCTCGTCCTATAGCGCTTGTCAATTTATTCCTCTCTAGATCAAAGAGAGAGAGAGAGAGAATCAAAATCCCCAGAGAATTGGAACTAAGTGTATGCAGATCACGGTGGGCACTGATGCCTCATTCAGACCCTTTTGACAGAGCATTCTTATTTTAAACACCACACCTATGCTCCTCTCTTTCCACTAGATGAAGCATGCCAAGTTCCGGCATGGTAGTCTACCTGGTCAATTGCAGTGATGGCCTGTGTTGGGAAAATGCATAACATCGAACGATGGCTATGTCTTCTCCAGTGCCAGGAACTTACCTGAACAGAAGCTTTGTGACTTTCCTCTTGCCTCAAAAAGCTCCTTAGAGGATGTCTTGGTTAATTTTCTTATTGCTGAGAAAAAATATCCGACACCCAAAATTAAGGGAGGAAAAGTTTATTTCGGCTCACAGTTTGTAGAGGTTTCAGTCCGTAATCAGCTGCCCCCAGGGCAGGGTGGCATGGCAGAAGAGGAAAAAAAAATAGTTCATGGCATGGAAGGCAGGAAGCAGCAAAAACAGCAAACAAACAGCAACCCTCTTCTGGTCCCTTATAGCCTATCCAGGCTACCCACCCTAGGGCAGGTCATACTCCCAGGGCTGGGCAGCCTTAATCCCAGCATCACATCCTTGATCCCTGCAGCGTACACCCTGAATCCAGCCACCTCTGGCCTCATGAGGCTTTGGAGGGGCGTCTAGATACGAGCTACAACAGAAGCCACAAAAGAAGTGCCAGTATAATACATTCTTCTTGGCGATTCCTAGAAAAGGAGGGCCTTGGCACTTGAGTAGATTCATCATCTGGACTCCCCGTCAACTACACTGGACTAGTTCAGACTTCTAGCCTGTAAAGAATCATTGTTGGTGCTTTGTTTTATTGGGGAATATGCCATTTCCAAGTCAGCAAAAGGAAGGCTTTTGTGTGCTTTGAATGTCTTAGTAGAATTTAAATCTCTCTGAAAAAGACCTTGTGCAAGATAAGCCAACCGCTTGGTTTTCTTATGCAACAATCGTCATTCATGATATATGTGCCCCTAGCCAAGTCATTTTAATTGTAATTATGCATTGGACAGACAGAGGGAAAAGAAAGAGCAAGAAGTAATGCTGGGTGCTGTGGTCCCAGAATTCAGTGCCAAGAGATTAACAGTGGGATGTCTGTATTTTTTGAGTGCTCACCATGATTTGAAGTCCATACTAATGCTAAGGTGAGGGGATGCAAGCTTGCAGCCAGATAGTGGGTATGATTTAAGCATAAGTGAAAGACCAGGGAAACTCCAGTCAAACCTAGTTTTCTTTTGTCAGGAATTCTTCATAATGCCATTTGCATGACATCATTTTACTGAAATTAAATTTTAAACAATTATGAAGGCCAATCCATTAAAGAGTCAAGTCTGTTAGAGAAACCCTAGAGAGAATGCAGCCATCAGCAAGAGGCAGGTTAGGGATTCCCTCCTCTTATTTCATAGTCTGGAACATAAAAGTGCTTAAGCAGCAAGGTCTTTAATAAGCTTGACCTCTTACTTCTAGGGGCGTTTGTTTGTTTGGTTGGTTTTTTTTGTTTTTTTTGAGACAGGGTCTCACTGTGTCCTCCCATAAGACAACTGTATCTCAAATCTGATAGAAAATGCAAGGGCTAAATCAAAGATAAATTCATTACTACACTAGTAGAAAAGACTTTATTTTCAGAAAACAGTATAAAAATGATGAATGAAAAAGTGCATAACAGTGAATCAAAAGTCAAACTGTCTCTGGCCTAATTTAAAGTTTTCAGATTTCTTTTCCCAGAGGAGGAACTCTACCCCACACTCCACGAATGTAGGGCTCTGGGTGTGAAATTTGCTCTTTCCTCCTAGATTTAATCATGGTTGCTGTTATGGTTTAGATCTAAAATGTCCCCCCAAATCTCAAGTGTTTGGAAGATGATTGGGTCACAGAGGTGCTATAACTCATCCAGGGATTCATCCATTGGTAAGTTCTGTTGCCAAATGTGCTGTTAGCAAGTGGGGCCTGGTTGAGGACGGATCACTGGGGATGTGACCTGGAAGGGTGTATTCTTGTCTCCCCCTCTGATTCTCTGCTTCCTGGCTGCCACGGGTCGAGCACCTTTTCCTCTGCCATGCCCATCTGCCATGCTGTTTCTACCTCAGAGCCGCCTACCTTGGACTGAAACCATGAACCAAAATAAATCTCATGTAATTTAAATTGTGGGTATTGGATATTGTGTCTCAGCAACAAGAAAATGGCTAATACAGTCACATTTGTCACCTGACCAGCCATAACTTGCTGAATCTCAACAGAAGGATAGAAAGTGAGTCATAGCAAGTGAAAGGGTGATAGAAGGCATGTGTGGCGCATTAGTGCCTGGAGAGCAACGGTAGATGCACTCTTGTGTGAGCCTTTCTGGAGGATGGTATAGAGAAGCAGAAAAAAATGCTGGGACACCGCCTGGTGACTGCATTCATTGAAATCTTCATATGAAATCTTCATATGAAGTCAGATTTGTTTGAATCTTGGCTATGTCATTTTGGGCAAGTTACTTACCTTTTCTGAGCCTCTACTTCATCTGTAAAATGGGGGAAGATGACAGTGTGTCTCGATGGGTTTCTGTGAGATTTAAATGAGATGATGTAGTGGTATGATGCCTGACACATTGTAAATCCCCAATACATGGAAGCTGTTACTATGGCTGGTTTGTAATTGGTGGGTATTTTTGCCAGCTGGTTCAAGAACATCATCCCGCCCATGATATGAGTATCCTCCTGTGATGTTTCAAAATGGGAAACATTCTGAACTGGGGTGTGTTTCCTTAGACGTAAACCAACTAAGCCTTTTCATTTGCACAAAGGTTTTTTTTTCTTTCTTTTAAGTAATGAGAGAATGTTGAATTTTATCCATTAATTTGCAGTACCTGTAGAGAGAGGCTGATAAGGTACTGAATTACATTGATAGTCAAGTGGTAAATTAACTGCCTTCTGAGACCAAACTCAACTTTTTTTCTGGTGGGGGGAGTTGAGACAGAGTCTCACTATGTAGTTCAGGCTGGTCTTGAACTTATTATGTAGCCCAGGCTGCCCTCAAACTTTCAGTGATCCTCCTGCCTCAGCCTCTCAAGTGCTGGGATTACAAGCATGCACCACCACGCCTAACAACAAACTCAACTTTAATGTTGTACATAGTTTTAATGAATTTCTAGATCCCACTTTGCAATCTTGTCCAGCATTTTTGTATCTATGTTCATTAGTGAGGCTGGTCTGTGCTCTTCTTTTTGCAAATATTCTTGTCAGGTTATAACTTTAGGGTTATCTAGCCTCATAGAATGAGTGGAACTATTTCCTTTTTCTATTCTATCAAGGGATTTGCATAAGATTAGTTATTTTTTTCCTAAATGTTTAGGAGATTTCAGTAGGGAAGCCATCTGGCCTGGGGTTTTCTGTAAGATGACTATTATTTTCAGATTTAATTTTTTAAGTAGCTATAGGACCAACTAGGACTTTTATTTCTTGTTGCATCAGTTTTGATAGGAAAGTGTTTTTAAAGAATTTGTTCATTTACCTGAATTTTTAAGTGACAAAGTTGTTAATAATATCAATACACTATTTTCTTGTTTTTCAAAGAACCAGCATTTAGGTTTGTTGCTTTCCTCTATTCTATGACTTTTTTTCTTTTCTTTTCTTTTCTTTTCTTTTCTTTTTTTTTTTTTTTTTTTTTTTTTTTTTTTTTTTTTTTTTTTTTTTTTTTTTTTTTTTTTTTTTTTTTTTTTTTTTTTTTTTTTTTTTTTTTTTTTTTTTTTTTTTTTGGTGCTGGGATCAAACTCAGGGCCTTATGCTTGCAAGGCAAGCACTCTAACCACTGAGCTAAATCCCCAGCCCTATTCTATGACTTTTAAATTTCATAATATTTTTACTTTTATCTATATTATTTCAGTTATTCCATCTCTTCATTTAATTTGCTGTTCCTTTTCTAATGCTTTGAGATACAAGCTAAGTAATTTAAGTCTTTTTTAAATATATGCACATCATAAAAAGTTTTCTGTAATTATAGGCTTAACTGCATTTATGTGTTTTGATATGTCATATTTTCATTATCATTCCATTTATAATTCTTTCAAGTTTCTACTGAGTTTCTTCAACTCATTGTGGTGGACTGATACAGTCAACTTGAGCAGGGAGGCCCAGCTGGACTGAGCTGGTGTGGTTCTGGGTAGAAGATCCACCTGAGGATTGTTGCTGACACAGCATAAAGGAGAATGGGAGCAGAAGATAGCAGTCGGCTGTTTCCCAGGAGAAGCTCTGCTGCGGCTGGTTCTCCTGAAGAGAACTCAGCTGTTCTCATCGCAGAAGGAGCTCGGGGCCTTGCTGTCCTCAAGGATGGCTTCTGTTGCTTCAGGGGAGCTCTGGTCTTCCTCTCTGCTGAGAGCATCACATCCTGGTTCCAGTAAAGATTTCTGCAGACATGGACATACCTGGGACAGTGCTGTGGGCTCCCAGCACTCGATTGGATCTTTCAGGTCTCCAGTGCGTAGAAAGACATTCGGCACTCTTCCTGCATTTGGTTAATGGGTGAATGTTGTAACTTGTAAATGTCCTGTATTAAATCTGCTGTCTTGCAAACCATTGACTCTAGAAAGGTAATAAATACAGAATTTGATACCAGAGAAGTGGGGTCATTGCTGTGCCTGTGGAAATTTGTCAGTACAGACCAGGCTCAAGAGGTTTCTTCTGGTCAGAAGGACTGCATTGGCTGTTGGGCTCCAGATGCTGTGTGTTATGGCTTGGCAGAAAGTTTGTCTGCATTTTGCTCATGTCCAGAGACTTAGCCTGGGACTGAGATTAAGGGTGGTGGACTAAATAATCTTGGAGAAGAAATTTCAAGGCAGTCTAATGCTGAGGTTGTGGCATGGCTATTGTTGGGGGCTGTTAGCCAGATTTATGTTGAGAATCAAGAGTAAAGAGACCAGTAGAATGATTTAAAACACTGTGAGTTTGGCTAGAAAGGAAGCCCCAGTAAAGTTGCAGCCTGCAAAGACGGAACACGGGAGAAATTGGTCACTGGAAAGACTAGCAAGAAAAAGCCAAGTATTTCAGAAGAAGACAACAGAAATGATAGCTGAGGAAATCACAGGAAATAGCAGGACTCCAGCATTTGCAGCCCCAGAGATGGAAAGGTGAAAGACTTTGCTTTGAGAAGAGAGCCCCAGAGGACCGTGTTCCAGAATGGCGGCAGCCTAGAAAGTTGTTCCTCAGGATTTGGTTTGTAGGCACTTGACTGCTACAGCGAAGAGAGAAGGAAGCTGGGCTACTGCTCCAGCTGGCACCAGACTCTGGCATCCTCTACATGGCAGTGGTTTTAGGTTCATGTAGAATGCAAGAGTTGTGGGATCAGGAAGGCTTCCACCCAGACTTCAGAAGAAGGCCTGGGAGGCCACACGGTGTGCCCCTGAGAGGGCAGTGTGTGAAGCTGTGAGTGTGAAGCTAAAGATGCAGTGGAGACCCCAGAAGTTTGGAGAAGCCAAGAACGTGTATCACTTGAGGAAAACTGCAAGGAGGGAGCAGAACCAGCCCAAAAGAGTAGCCATGGGAGCTACCACCACTGGAAGTACTGTAGGGGTGGAGCCACCCAAGCCCTCTGGAGTTCAGACTTCACCACGGATCACTTCTGATGCTGCACATGGAACTACAGGACTTAATGTTCGCCCTGCTGGATTTTGGACTTGCTTTAGTCCCATCCCTCTATTTGTAGCGTTTGAAATGGAAATGTTTATCTTGTGCCATTGTATGTTGAAAGTGTTCGACTTTCTTTTCATTTGTACAGGGGCTTGCAGCTAAGAGTTTGCCTTAAATCTCAGAGTAGACTTTGGATTTGGACTTTATAGCAATGCTGAAACTGTTTGGACTTTGGCAACTCTTGGAGATGAACTAAACGCCTTTTGCATGAAGGGATGTGCATGCGTCTTTGAGGGGCCAGGGGCAGAATGTTACGGTCTGTGTCTAGATGTCCCCCTAAAGCCTCATGTGATCTGATACTGTGTGTGATTACTAAATTAGTCCACTGATTGGTTTGGCATAGTTCTACTGGGATCAAGGATGTGATACTAGGGTTAAGGGTGCCAAAATGAAGGGTGGGAGTGCTGCCCACCCTAAGGCGGGTAGGCTGGGTAAGCTATAAGGGACAGAAAGAGGCTTGTCTACCCCTCTTACCTGCCTTGCTGCCTTCTGCCTGTCTGCCATGTCACCCTGCCTTGGAGCCAGCCAACTGTGGACTGAAACCTCAACAAACTGTGAGTCAAATAAACCTTTCTTCCCTTAACTTTCAGTGTCAGACATTTTGTCTCAGCAATGAGAGAAAAGTATCTAAGGCACTCATAGTGTACTTGTATGTATATTAATTTCCAAATATTTGGAGATTTCCTATTTGTTTTGATTTGTAGCTTAGCAGAATTCTTTGAAACTTGCGCACTTGAAAAATTGTATACTGAAGTTGTTGGACACATTGTTCTATTACATAAATGTGGTCCATTTATTCATTAAATTGTCTAAACTTCCAGTGTCCCTACCAATACTTATTTTTTATAATGTTAATTACTTGAAAAAGTTGTTAAAATCTGTCATTATAACTGAGTTTGTCTCTTTCCTTTTTTGAGGGGGTACTGGGGGTCAAACTCAGGGTCATACACTTTTTTTTGTACTATCAGATTTTGCTTTACACATTTTGAAACTATTTTATCGGGTTTATACAAAATTAAATTGTATCTACCCAATGTGTGGACACTTTGAAATGTCCTCTTCACCTCTAGTAATATATCTTGTCTTAAAAATCTACTTTATCTGAGTTCTTTATATTTAAGCTTTGTCTCTTCATAAGAAGTATACGGTTGTGGGCTGGGGATTTAGCTCAGTGGCTGGGGATTTAGCTCAGTGATTAGAGTGCTTGCCTTGCAAGCACAAGGGCCTGAGTTCGATCCCCGGCACCACAAGAAAAAAAAAAAAAG
>PVJO010013116.1:0-52996 GCA_004026905.1 Hystrix cristata
AAAGCTTCCAGTTTCTGACCATTAAGTGTGATGTTGGCTGTTGGTTTGTCATATATGGCTTTTATCAAATTTAGGTATACACCATCTATTCCTATTTTCTGCAGTGTTTTTATCATGAATGTGTGTTGGATTTTGTCAAATGCTTTTTCTGCATCTATTGAGATGATCATGTGATTTTTGTCTTTAACTTTGTTGATATACTGTATTACATATATTGATTTACATATGTTGAACCATCCCTGCATTCCTGGGATGAATCCTACTTGGTCATAGTGTATGATCTTCCTGATAATTCATTGTATTCTATTGGCCAGTATCTTGTTGAGAATTTTTCCATCTATGTTCATTAGGGAGATTGGCCTGTAGTTCTCTTTTTCAGTTGGATCCTTTTCTGGCTTTAGTATTAGGGTAATGCTTGCTTCCAGAAATGATTTTGGAAGTACTGCTTCTTTTTCAATTTCATTAAAGAGTTTAAGGAATAGTGGTATTAGATCATCTTTGAATTTCTTGTAGAATTCGGCTGTGAAGCCGTCAGGACCTGGGCTTTTCTTTGTTGGTAGGTTTTTAATTACCTCTTCAATTTCATTGGCTGATATTGGTTTATTGAGTGTTTTTATCTCTTCTTGGTTTAGTTTTGGTAATTCATATGTTTCTAGGAAACTGTCCATTTCTTCTGTGTTTTCCATCTTGTTTGAGTATAGGTTCTTGAAGTAGGTGTTGATGATCTTTTGAATTTCTGATGGGTCAGTTGTGACTTCACCCCTCTCATTTTTTATTGCGTGGGTTTGAGAGTTGCTAGTCTTTCTGGCCCCAATGCCTTCTCTAGAAGCTTCTTGTTTCATGATTCTCATCTTAGTTTGGTAGGTAGTAAGCTTCGCTTCAAATTTTTACTTCAGGGACATAAATAGAAATCAGCTACTTTGTTCATTTGATGGGTGCCGGGTATGCAACCCAAGGCCCGCTGCAGGCTAAGCCTGTGCTCTAAAACACTGAGACACAGGCCCTCAGCCCCAGCTTTTAGCTGCTTCTAAAACAGCTAAGAATGATGCAGAAGGGAGAAGATACTTGTGGCTCCTGCTCACGATCCTCTCCATTTCTTTTCACTGCCCTCTCTGGGGTTCTAAGTGCAAGTTCACTTCTCCAGGGATCCTCCCTTTCTACTTCTATAGGGCCGTATAGGCATCTTGGCTGTGTGTGTCTTATCAATATGCTTCATACCTTTCATAAATCAGGACTTTTTTTTAATAAATCAGTCCTATTTTGGTTCTCTGATACCTTGACTGGATTTCCCATGTAACTTTCAAATGAATCATTTCTCTTTATTTAAAAAAAAAATCGAGGCGTAACTTATAAAGTAAGAAAAACATGCTCGAACTGAGTTTCTCCTAGAATACACTCTTCGCACACCACTTCTGTGAGCCTGAAAAGTGGGGAGGATTTCTCCTCACCAGCAAGTGAGCAATCAGTTCCGCAGCAGACGCCAGCTGGGCGTCATCCAGCCTGATTCAGTTCAGACATTACCCGGACTTCTACCTGGAGACAGTGTCACATTCCACACATTGAAGACTCAGTTCCCCAGTCTGCTCCTATTTCACACTCAGCCAGAAATCCAGGCCTCTGGAGCTGCTGGCCAGCTGGCCCTACACTGGAGTTCTCCCAGATTTGATCAATTTGTCAGAGCAGCCCACAGTGGTCTATTGTAAGGATTTCTTTTCCCTTGTGTCGTTGGGAATTGAACCCAGGGCCTTCACACTGAACTATATCCCCAGTCATTTTTTAGTTATTGAGAAAAGTTTTCACTGTGTCATTAAATTGCCCGGGCTGGGCTCAAACTTGTGACCATCCTGCCACAGGCTCCCAGAGCGCTGGGTTTACAGGTGTGCACCACCAGGCCAGGGTTGTAAAGGGTATTTCAGAGGACACAAATAAGCAGGCAGATAAAGAGGTACGCAGGGCGAGGCCTGGAAGACACAAGAGTCAATCTTACCTCCCTGAAAGCCTCCACGTGCTCAGGTGTCCAGAAACTCTTTGAACCTGGTCCTGCTGGGAATTTTCTGGAAACTCCATTGCATAGGCATGGCTACTGACAGATGGGAGGGGAGCCCCCGCAAAGCCTGTCTGTTCAGATTCTTCAGCGTTCCTCCCTCATGATTATGGAGCAGAAGTATCCTGAATGAGGAAGGTCTTTATGACCTATTATTAGATAACATACATCAGAGAATTTTTCATGGGCAGCTAAAGATAAAGAAAATTAGAATTTCTTTGACCCACCTTTGAGAAGAGAAATTCTAGTTCCTGTGTCCTGCCTCAGGATGAGCTGCTGAACAACATTCTTAATTTTAGTGAAGTTAGTTTATTAGTATTTTCTTTTATGGTTAGTACTTTTGTGTCCTGTTTAAGAAATCCTTGTGTAGCCAAAGATTGTGAAGTTATTCTACCGTGTTTTCTTCTTAGAAGAAACCTCTGGAATTTCTGTTTGATTGTTTTACTTTTCACATTTAGGCGTGGGTGTGGTGATACATGCCTATAATACCAGCACTTGGAAGGCTGAGGCAGGAGGATTGCAACAAGTTTGAGGCCAGCCTGGGCTACATAGTGAGTTCAAAGTGAGCCTGAACTACACAGTGATACCCTGTCTCAAAAACAAAACGAAACAGGTTGGGGATTTAGCTCAAGTGGTACAGTGCTTGCGTAGCAAGTGCAATGCCGTGAGTTTAATCCCCAGCACCTCCTCCCCCCACAAAAAAGGTAAAGCCTAATGAAGGGCAGGTGTAATGAAAACAAAACAAACTAACACAAAAACATGTTTAGATCTAAAATCCATCTGAAATTAATTTTTATGGAATGTATGAAGCTCATTATTTTCTATTTGAATAGACAATTGTTTCAGTATCATCTACCAAAAAAAAAAAAATCCACCATCCCCAAACTACAGAGGATCCTTCATTTTGAGTATGCTACTGGTCTCTCTATTCAATCCCATTGGTGGATGTGTCTATACTTGCCATTTTAATTACTGTTGCCTTACAGTAATACCTTCACACTGTGGTCCTAAATAAGGTAGCTTTATAGTTAGTCTTCGTAACTGGTAATAGAAATTTTCTAGCATTATTCTTCATTATTGTCCTGGCTATATTATGTTTTTCTTGTGGGTTTGATTTTGTCATTGTTTTTGGTTTGGGTTATGGAGTTTTGCATTTTTATATACTATTTTAGACCCTGTCAGTTTCCACACACATATACATGCACACACACACACACACACACACACACACACACGCACGCACGCACACACAATAAAGATACATGTGTTTGGGGCTTAGTATACAGCTCAGTAACAGAGCCCTTGCCCCACATGCACAAGGCCTTGGGTTCAATCCCCAGTACTGCCAAAGAGAAAAAACATATGAAATTTTCCATTAGGATTGCTCTGAATCTATGGGTCAAGTTGGGGAAAATTGTCATACTGACAATATTGAGTATTCAAATCTATTAATGTGGGTTGCCCTTCCATATATGTAGATTTTCTATGATTTTCCTAAGTATGTGTTATTTTGGTGGGGGGTGCTGTTGGGGATCGAACTCAGAGCCCTGCACTTGCTAGGCAAGCACTCTACCACTGAGTTTAACCCCCAACCCCAGTATGTGTTATTTTTAATGTAGTGGCCAAGCTTCTTTTTTCATTAGATTTATGCTCAATTATTTAATGTTCTGGATGTTATTGTGTTGTTTTTTAAATAGCAGCTTCATGGAGACATAATTCACATACATAAACAATTCCATAAGTTTTTCATATAGTCATAGATATGGACAATAATCACCACTATCAAATTCCAGAAATTTCTCCTCAACCCTTAAAAGAAGCCCCTACTCCTATGAAGTCACTTCCCATTTCCTCTCAACAACTAATCTACTTGGTATTCTTTGAATTTGTCTAATTTGGACATTTCATATAAATGGAATAATACAGTGTGTGGCCTTTTATGTCTGGCTTCTTTCACTTGGCATGATGTTTGCAAAGTTCATCCACATGGTAACATTCATTTGTATTGCTAAATAATATTCTCTGAGAAGTTTGTGCCAACTACAGGCTTAGAGGACAGTTTCCACACAAGACTGACTTCATACACCAACTGCAGGTACAAGAGATTCCCTCAAAGTACCCTTAAATTTGATCATTCAATAGAAAGCCCCCCAGCTTTACTAAAAGCTATTACACCATTGTTATATTTTATTACAGGTGAAGGATGCACATAAAGATCAGCTCAAGAAAACGATCCACAGAGCAGACTTCAGGAAATTCCAGACATAAAGCTTCTTTTAACCTCTCCCCATGGAGGGTACATTACTTTCCTCCCTTTAGACACGTGACAATATGCATGAAATATTGCCAACCAGGAAAATTCATTGAGCTTTGATGTCCAGAGTTTTTATTAGGCCTCTATTATGGTTGGATCTAAAATGTCTCAAGTTCAGAGGTGATTGGATCATGAAGGCACTAAGCTCACTGCTGCATAACTCATTAATGAGTTAATAGCTGAATGGGCTACGAAGAGGCAAGGCCTAGTTGGAGAAGAGTTACTGGAGTACCCCCTTGAGGGGTACAGTATACCCCTGTGAGGTCGCAGTTCAGAGCTTGCCGCCTCATCATACTCAGATTTTTCCTTCCAACCTAACTAATAATTGTCTGAGGAAACCCCCACAATTTCTCAGAAACTGAAGATTTCCTCTGCAATTGTTCTTTGGATGGGAGGTGTTATGGTTTTTGATTACATGTCCCCCTAAAACGGTCACAGGTGGGGCTTTTTCAGAGGTGGCTGAATCAAGAGTGTGTGATGCTGGGATCAAGAGTGAGTGATCACTAAATCAGTCCACTGATTGGCACGGCACTGCCCTAAACCCAGCAGCCTGGATAAGATATAAGGGGCAGAAAGAGGCTTGTCTACCCCTTGCTTGCCTTGCTGCCTTCTGCCCCTCTGCCATGCCACCCTGCCTTGGAGTCAGCCAACTATGAACTAAAACCTCTGCAAACTGTGAGCTAAATAAACCTTTCCTCCCTTAACTCTGGATGTTGGGTACTTTGTCTCAGCAATGAGAAAAGTAACTAAGACAGGAGGTTTGCAAGTAGCCAATCTGAGAGGGTTATTCAGATCCCCTTGCTGTTGATTGGCTGCTGCTGGTAACCCATCTCTGGCAGATGCACCAGCATCCTGCATCATAATGACTGCTGTACCACCTGTAGCTATCTCGGGTGTTCTTGGTTTTGTTCTTCTAAAGCCCTGAGATCCCTAAAACACCACCAAAATGCCCTGCACCTTCTAAGGCTTTATTAATGCAGTATTTTATTTAATTACATAGCTGCAGGAGACATCGAATATTTAAGGTTTAAGCTATAAAAATAGGCATTAGAGTCATTTTTCTGGTCATACCTGAAATTCATAATTTTTCACAATTTGTGGGTGCTCTAGGAATGTAACCCCTGTGAATTTGGAGGGTCCATTGTTTATCTTTCCTTCTGAGTCTTCCCTTGCTCTCTGCTTTCTGGCTGCCATGAAGTAAGCAGCTTTCCTCCACTGTGCCGTTTCACCATAATGTTTCTGCCTTCGAGCCAGCCAAGCAGGGACTGAAACCCCTAAAACTGTGAGCTAAAATGATTCCTTCTTTAAATAGTGTAAGTCAAATTTTTCTCCCTGGCAATGAAGAGCTACCTAATACAGGCTCCTATATGTGGGCGTGACCAATTGATTGCCCATGTATTTGATCTCACCTTTTAGGTCTAGAATTGAAGGGTAAATCTTACCTAAATCTCCACCCACAGCCACATGTTAATTTCTGATATGAGCTTCTCCCACTCTGGAACTCTGAGAGCGTGACCCAGCCCCACCCTAACTCAGGTTGTTAAAACTATCCAGTGTGACCTAAGGCCCCAAGACAAAGATTATCCTATCAGGCAACATTCCACAGGAACAGAAATGACTTCCCAGAAACCAAGGGAGAAAGCCAGACCTTCTCCTTGAGCAAGGCCGAATTCTCTACTACACATATTCTACTGTATGCATGTGTCACATTTTGCTGTCTATTCATTTGTTGACAAACACTTGTTTTTTCCCAACATTTTGGTTCTAATAATTAATCCTGCTACTATCGTGTCTGGGTCCCAGTCAGGGAAACAAAGATGTCACTCTGGGGGATGTCACTCTGCTGTCCAGGAAGCCCACTGGGATGGTAGATTCAGCCTCAGTAAAAAACTGGAGGGACAAAGTTTAACGAAAGGAAGACACTTTGTTTGTAAAGAAGAAAAGGAAGTGGGGAAAAGGAGAAGATAGTTAGCCACCTGATAAGAAAGAATGGGGGGGGCAAAGAAAGAATCAGGTTAGGGGACTCCAGAAAGATGGAGGCTTTTGTTCTCAGCTGCTTTTATGGGAGGGCCAGAGACCCTCCACCCTCACCTGGAACTTGCCACAACTGGATCGGCTTCCCAGCACCCCTGCCTAATATTTTTTCCAGTGGTCTGTGCGCAGCTTCTTTCTGTTTGTTTACTTGTCCTTGACCTACTTTTCAAGGCCTTAGTGGGTGATTAGTTGGCAAGGGGGTACCTTATTCATGGTTGGTTTAGAGTTAGTAAGGGGGCGTGTAAATGTCTATTGTAGTCTATAATGGCCGTAGAGTGACTAATATAGTGACACTAGAGTGAATACATAGATAGATATTCTATCTATGTATAGTGCAGGTTAGTGGGATAGTTAGAGCTTAGGTGTGAGTGCACACTGCCTTCAAGTTAGCTGGCACTGCCCTTTGCTCCCCCTGTATTCTATTGGAGGTGGGGTGGCTTATTGTTTGTGCACTTGGCTCTCTCTGGATTCTGCCTGTCAGCTGTCTCTCTGATCTCTTGGTGCAAGCCCCAAGGTCATTTGGTGCCTTTCTTCATCTGGTTTTTCTCTTTTTCTACCCCCACCCCTGCCCTATTTGGCAGGGGAATTTTTCTAGTAAAGTTTGGTTTTAACTACTTCCAGTCAGGATTAGCTCTTAGAATAGAAGGCCCCTATTCTAGTTTCTCTGTCTACAGACCCCTAACCCTGCACTATGAACATCCATGTACAAGTTTTTATGTAAATAGTAGTTTTTTAATTTTCACTTTTCACTTGTTGCTCAATCAAGTCTTATTGTTATATTTTTGTCATTGCAAAAATAATTTAGAAAAGAAGAGAGGTAAATACATGTGTCCAGTCATCCTTCTTATGCCACGAGTACTCAGAGTGATCTTTCTAAAATACGAACCTGTTAATATTCTTTTAATTGCAAGTAAAAGAATCTCACTTGAGCTAGCCTAAGGGAAAATCAAAAATTCATTGTAAGGTAAGTTTTTTCATGGAATTCAAAGGAAAAAATACAGGACTCAGGATTGATTACAACCTGGGATTGGGACACGCTTGGGGCTGTCTTCTATCACTTTTTCCATCACATCTGCTTTGTTCCTTTCTCCGTGTAGGCTCTCAGCTTTCCCCTGTTTCCACTGAACCTGGCTGAAAAATCAGGTCACCAATAGCCCATCAGATTTTATTATTGCAGGCCCAGCTACCTAGAAGTAACAGGTCTTTCCCAACCATCTTACTGTATTTAACCTTGGCTGGGGAATATTCCCAATCACTTGGACTTCAGAAACATGGTCTCATGGTATAGAATGACTGATAAGGACTTGCCACATTCACCGTGTGGATCAGCAAGGAGGGCTTGCCTAGAATTGAAGATAAACCAGCTGATAAATATCCTCTCCATTACATCTTTGTTAAAACCCCTTCTAAGACTGCCGTTAACCTCCATCTAAGTGGGAGGTTTCTAGCATGTTGTTTAGCCCTTTGTAATCTAGTTCCTTCTTAGCCCTTCATATACATTTCTACCTCCATTTCCCCATCACTCATGTTTAGCACTTACAACATGGACTGGATTTTCATTTACTTGTCCTGTCTTTCTCATTAGACTCTAAGTTAATAAGGAATGTGCCGTATTAACTAGCTACTCCTGCATCTGGCAACATTTCTGGTCTCTAGTAAGGGTTCCACATGTTTGGGGAAGGAGGGACTAGAGTCGGTCCCTTCAGTCCGAGGATACCAGTAGGTGTTAATATTCAGCTCAGCCGTGCATGCTTGGGGCAAGCCAGCGAAGAAGAGCTTGACATTAGTCGTCTCCTTACGTGTCTCATTTCCTGTTCATTCAAAGGCTCAGCAGTTCCCAGATGATCTATGCCTAGGTGACTCTCTCCCACAAGACTGTCTCCAGGACTCTGATTGGCTCTGTCTTCTAATGACTTGCTCACCCAGTTGTTTTAAAATGGATATGAGCGAGGAACTTTGAATCTGTGCCAAAGTGGGTAATGGAAAAGGAAGCACGTATTAGCCAGTTCAAAAGGTTTCTTATGCTTTGATTTTTTTTTTTCCAGCAGGGTTTGTAGAATAAACCCTAAGGGCTTAGGGTTTGTAGAATAAACCCTAAGCACTCGCAGGTAATTTTATTTTATTTTATTATTATTTTTTTTTTTTTGTGGTGCCGGGGATCGAACTCAGGCCCTTGTGCTTACAAGGCAAGCACTCTAATCACTGAGCTAAATCCCCAGCTCGCAGGTAATTTTAAAATCAAATTATTCTCTTACATCATGGTAGCTACTTTGTAAATATGACTTGCTAATATCAGCCACAATATTAGGATGACAAGCTACAACCTTAGATCCTCACACAAAACACCAATTGTCATGCATTATTTAAATCAGGCCATCTGCACCTGTCCAAACAGGCCAGCTCTCCACATCACCAACTTGCCAGCTGCTGTCACACAGTTCCTCTCGCCCAGTCCCCTCTGCGTCATAGCCCTGCCGTATACTGCTTAGGAGAGGTTTGGTTCAAGTGACATAAAATGTGATCCAAAATGTTGAACGAAAAGCTGGAATTTACTGATGCCCACACCCAAAAGTTAAAGTTTCAATGACAGACTGGATTTAAGTCATGTCACTAAAATCCAGTTTTTCCTCTCAGCTCTGCTTGCCCCATTCCCAGATTCTCCTTTCAGAACCATAACATGGTTGCAACAGTGGTTCTTACATCCTGTCGGCTTCAAGGCCAATAGACAGGAAAGCTGCTCCTGCCCAGGAGTAACACGAAAGCCTTGAACCCACCTCTGCCTAGGACAAGTGCCACACCACGGTCCTGAAAACTAGGATCGCTGTTCCATGGGAGTCCTGCTCAGTCTCCTCCAGGTGTTCAGTGTTCAGAAGTAGCTTCCCGTGGAAACTCAGGGCATGTTTTATCAGAAGGGTAAAGGGTGCTGGGCAGCAAATCAGCAGGCGTAACTATAGCTTGTGAGCTTGCTGGCTCTTCAGAATCTTTCCCTTTCCAACTCAAACAACATGCATTTTCACAAATGATAGGTTCTTTGAGCTAGAAGAGTTTTTGTTTTGTTCTGCTCTGTTCTGTTCTGGAGTATTATACTGGGATTGAACCCGGGGGCACTTTAACCACTGAGCTGCATCCTCAGCCCTTTTTATCTTGAGATAAGGTCTTCCTAAATTGCCCAGGTGGGCTTGAACTTCCAATCTTCTTGCCTCAGCCTCCCAAGTAGCTGGGGTTACAGGTGTATGCCACCACACTCAGAGAGGTAGAAGTTCTAAGCCCCTTACCACATGGCATTCTAGAATCTAGCTTTGGGTCTCCCATAATTTTGGTAGAATCTTTTTGTGTGTAGTGGGGTGCTGGGGATAGAACTCAAGGCCTTGCGCTTGCTAGGCAAGTGCTCTACCACTGAGCTAAATCCCCAACAGCACCTTTTTGTTTGAGTGGTATTGTTGCTTTTTTTTTTTTTAATCTACATTTACTTAAAAAGTTATTTATACTCACAACTGAAACAATATTCTGGGGACAGTCTAACCAGTGTGGACTTTTTTTTTCAAAAGTCCTGATATTTAAGCCCCAGCAATACACTCATATTTTAGTAACTCAAGTAGGGCCCTTAAGTGCTTACACATTACATTTTACATTGTTAGATTCAGTCCATTGCCTCCTTCCTCTTTTAGCACATGATTACTCCAGAATACACTCTAAATGGCTTTCTGGAGATCAGCACGCACCTCACCCAGGAATGATGACTAGTGTGACCACAGGCTAGCTCCCAGCACCTCTCCAGGGTGTTGCAAGAGGAGAGATTGGGCAAGATGATCCAGGGCTGGTTTTAAAAACACAACACATCTCTAGCCTCGGCAAAGATACAGGAAGGACTGTGGCTGGTGGATCAATCTGGTTTTCTACAGTCATTTCTGTCTGATTCAAACAAAAGCTTACTGAGGCCTGAGTAAAAAGAAAGCTCCTTCCAGCTACCAACATCTGGAAGATGTCATTAAGGAGGAGTCCTTCAAGCTAGACCCTAAAAATGGGCAGGTTTTCAATGGGTGAAAAGGGGGACTCATGAGGGCACACAGGATAGAAAGGAAAGAGCTTTTCTCTGAAATAACTAAATAATTGCATGTGAAGAAATGTTCTGAAGGGTAGAAGTGTCTGATTTGCTATGGTCATGTGGAGAAGAAAGTCAGGGATTAAGAAGCTAGGAGGACCGGGGATGCAGCTCAGGTGTAGAGCACTTGTGTAGCGTATGTGAGGCTTTGGGTCTAATCCCCAGCTGCGAAAAAAGAAAAACAGAAAGAAAGAGAGAGAGCAGGAAAGAAAACAAAAAAGTAGAGATTAAAAGGAAGACTGTTCGTGCCCAGCCCTGGGCCCCAAGGCTCTCCAAGAGCTTGCCCAGAAGTGCCTGCAAGCCAGGATGCTCTTCAGTCCTGGAAATAGGCACTCCACCCTGAACTCTGCTCCCTACAGGGCCCTGCCTGCTACAAACACATTTTAAAAAATAAGTCCATTATTGCACAAAATAGCACTCTCTAGTCCACATCAGATTCAAAAGCAATGCAAGTGAAACATGAAACATTCTAATAAAAAATATAAAGAAGAAAATAAATATTTGGCATAGACATAAGAAATTAATTTGTCAAAACTCACATGAGCACCCTGTCACTCAAGGTCCTCTTCTTTGATTATTTGTTTGTTGAGGCAGCGTCTCACAGCGTCCCACTATGTAGCCCAGACTGACCTCGAATTTGTGGTGATTCACTGCCTCAGCCTTCTGAGTGCTGGGATTATGGGCCTGTGCCCCTGCGCCTGGGTCAAGGTCCTATTCTTAGCATTGGTATGAGCAGCCCATAACTGCAAACACCCACCCTCAAGATGTGCCCCATCTTTTGTTTGTTTGTTTTTTGTCTTTTTGGTGCTGGGGATTGAACTCAGGGCCTTGGGCTTGCTAGGCAAGCACTCTAACCACTGAGCTAAATCTCCAACCCCAAAAATTCAGCGTGAATATTCCAACTTTTGTTCTTTTTTGGGGGGGAGTACTAGGGATTGAACTCAGGGCCTTGTGCTTTCTAGGCAAGCACTCTACCACTGAGCTATATCCCCAACCCCTCATATTACTCTCAAATTATGATTAGAGAGGTCTAGCTCTAACACTATGCACCAAGAGACTAATTCTTTTTTCACGATACTAGTTCTTTATATTGACAACTAAATGGATATTAAAGGTTTTAATTTTGAAATGTTCTTACAAAATTACTTAATAAGATTTAATTAAATATTTATAACACTAACGTCAGCTTTGTTTAAATGTTGATATTCATTAATCATAATTTTTTTTAGTTTATTAGTACATATGTGTAGTACATGTTTGCATTCCTTGTGGGAAGGTGGTACGTGTACATAACACATCTTAATTCCCTTTTTCATACCCTTTCCCTTTCTTCCTTCCCCTCTCCACCCACCCCTTGAATCCCTTTTCTTTTCCTTTTTCTTTTTTGTTACATGTTTGCAGTACCTAGTGTTTATGTTCCTTGTGTGGAGCTGGCACAGGTACATAACACATCCCAGTTTCTTTTCTCCACCCCTTATCACTTCTCTCTCCCCCTTCCGCCATCTCTTGATCCCCTTCCCCTTTGAGAAGATCTATCTCCCCACTTCCTATTATGTATCTTTTACTTTGCTTTTTATTTTTACTCTGGGTTTCTCATATAAGAGACACAATGTGATATTTAAGCTTGGTGTTTGATTTATTTCACTTAACATTGTGGTCTCAAGGTGCATCCATTTTCCTACAAATGATGCAAGTTCATATTTCTTTATGGCAGAGTAGTACTGCATTGTGTGTAAATACTACATTTTCCTTATCCACTTATCTGTTGATGGACATATATGCTGGTTCCAAGATTTCGCTATGATGAATTATGCTGCTACAAACATAGGCCTGTATGTATCTCTGTAATACAATGTCTTTAACTCCTTCAGGAAGATACTTAGGAGGGGGGTCAAATGAAACCTCTAGTTTTAGTTTTTTGAGGAATCTCCATACAGATTTCCATAGTTGTTGTACCAGTTTGCACTCCCAACAACAACGTAGATGGGTATCTTTCCTGCTGCAGCCTGTCCAGTATTTGTCGTTGTTTGATTTCTTGATGATGGCCATTCTTTCCAGAGATGTAAAAGAATGAGATGGAGTCTCAGTGTTGTTTTAATTTGCATTTCTCTAATGGTAGCCAATATTGAGCATTTCTTCATGTATTTATTGGCCATTTATATCTCTTCTTCTGTGAAGTATATGTTCATTTTGCCTACCATTTTTTGATTGGATTTTTTATTGAGGGGGTCTAATTTTTTTTTAGCTCTTTATAGATTCTACATGAGTCCTCTGTCTGAGGAATAGCTGGTAAGACATTTTTCCCATGCTGTAGATTGTCTTTTCACTCTGTTTGTTGTTTCTTTTGCCGTGTGGGAGTTTTTTAATTTAATATGATCTCAATTGTTGATTCTTGGAACTATTTTCTGTGCAACTGAGTTCTGTTCAGAAAGTCCTTAACTATGCCTGACTTCAAGCATTTTACCTGTTTTGGCTTCCAGCAGGTTCAGTGTTTCTGGTTTAACATTTAGTTCTTTGATCCATTTTGATTTTAATTTAGTATATAGCAGGAGATATGGGTCTAGAGTCAATCTTCTGCACGTGGATAGACAGTTTTCCCAGTATCAATATTAAAGAGTCTCTCTTTCCTCCAGTGTGTGTTTTTGGCCCCTTTGTCAAAGACCAAATAGTTATTCCTGGTGATGCTCCTGCTTCGGCCTCCCAACCTTCCGAGTACTGGAATTATAGGTTCTGCACCACCACGCCTGGCTCTATATTTCATTTTATTTTTATTTTATTCATTTATTTAGTTAGTTTCGGGTTTTTTTGAGACAGGGTCTTGCTATGTAGTTCAGGCTGGCCTTGAACTCACCACATAGCCCAGGCTGGCTTCAAATTCCTGGTGATCCTCCCGCCTCAGCCTCCCAAGTGCTGGGATTACAGATGTGCACCACTACGCCTGGCTCTATATTTCATTTCAGTATAAGGTTTTGAGTATTTTGGAAGACAACTTAATAAAACTTATTAAAATAATTTAAATTTTTAAATTTTTATTTCAGTGTATATTTTTCTACCCTGCAGATGTAATCACATTTTATTTTTAATCCTGCAGTCCAAATCTGGCTATCTGTTTGTTTTATTTTTTTCTATTTGCTTTTTTTTTTGGAAATAAGGCTTTATTGGAAAACAGCTATACTGATCATTCATTTACATATCGTCTATGTATGTTTTTGCACCATAGTGGCGGAGCTGAATAGCTTTCACAGAAAGCATATGGTTCACGAAGCTTAAGCATTTTACTATCTGGTACTTTATAGAAAAATCCAATTCATGCTTTTTAGATGATTACTGCCAATAGAACATAAGTTATGTGACAACCTTTAGTGTGTCAACATAATTTTCCTGAATGGATTACAAGAAAAACAAATCTTATGGAATATACGTATCATATTTTACAGTTTATGTTTTACCCATCCAAACATCTCTGGCTTGTCTACAAAACACCAGACATGTGCAGAGATAATTAAATTCCACCATCTCTAATAGCCTGCCAACTTTCAGCCATGCAGAAGTCAAGAGTTTTCACTTGTGTTGCGGTTTGGTTTGCTCTTCTTGCACCCCGCTGGTCCGCCAGTCTGCTCCACAGCACGGCGAGGCCACCCAGCAGCCGTGTTCAGAGCGGGGCCGGGTGCTGGAGCAGGGGAGACGGTCGCTGTGTCGCCGCTGGTGGTGGTTTGGGAGGACAATGCACTTCCAGAGCAGTGTCAGGCCCGCTCTGTGTCGGATCTGTGATGCCCAGAAGTCTCCTCCCCTTGCGGCAGCTGACCAGGTTGGATCAGCTGTGGCCCTGCAAGCCCAGGTCAGCTTGCAAGGAAGGTGCCTGGAGCCTCTGGCCCTGCGGGAGGGTCCCGGGGGACCATCGAGGCAGACACTGCAATCCTGCTCACACCAGCAGCCTTGTGTTTTCTCCAACAGTGGTAGCCGAGGTAGCATTTATTATTTAAATAAAGCAAGTTCTATTTATCTGACGTTCAAATTTAACAGAGCATCTTGCACTTTACCTGGCATCAGTCATTTCAGACCCACTGGTGATACCAAGACGAGCCTTATCTATGCTACAGTTTCAAAAAAATGGAAAAGGGACCCCCCCCACCCCCGACAGGCACCTCTGCTAACAACAGCCTTGTGCCCCTGTGAACCCATCTCCTCATAAGCCCACGAGGGCCGGGCAGATGGTGTGGAGCAATGTTCTTCCGTGCAGCACCATTGACACTCGGGACTGGGTCATTCTAAACACATCTCTTAGCTGCCAATATAATGGCCTAAAATCTTACTAAAAGGAATGGAGGGTTTTGTGCTGCCCTCAGGTGCACATTTGCATATGTGACCCCAGAAAACCAAGATCTGGGACAAAGAAGACTGACGCATGCCAAGATAAAGAAGACCACTAAAAGTTACCGAGTGCTTTCTCTGTGCCAGATACTTTTCCAAGGACCTACTTTGTTCTCTCTCTCTCCTTCCCTCTCTCTCTTTCATAGGCTCTTTCTCTGTCGCCCAAGCTGGTCTTGAACTTGTCATCCTCCTGCCTCAGCCTCCTGAGTGCTGAGATTACAGGCATGTGCCACCATCCCTGGCTCACCTTATACATTATTTAATTCGTTTGATTGGTACGATCACTTCACATCAGCTACTATTATCCTGCTATTTCAGATGAGAAAACTAAATGACAAGGAAGAAAAGTAATTTGCCCAATATTTCACTGGCAAACTATAGAACTAGCATTCAAACCTGGGCAGCCCAAGTCCAGAATAGCCGCTCTGACATTCTCAGAAAGGGCAAGGGAGCCAGAGTCTGGAGACCAGAGACAGCCCCAGATGACTCTGTTGAATGTCCACAGGGGCTTTGTGTCAAGAATGGAGCTGGAAAAGGCTCAGACAAGAGCTATATCACCACTTGCAAGTGGTGCCAGTTCCAGAAGATGAGTCTGTGTCCGCCAGCCTTCTGTTACTGTGATGAAATACCTGAGATAAACATTTTATAAAGAAGAGAGGTTTGTTTCCATTCACCATTTCAGAGGTTTCAGTCCAGGGTCAGTGGACTCTGCTGCTTTTGAGCCTGCGGTGAAGCAGGGCATCATGGTAGAAAGTGTGCGGTAGAGCCAAACTGCTCACTTCATGGTAGCCAAGAAGCAGAGGGTGGTGTGGGGGATCCAGGTTCCAATATCTCCTTTCAGGGCATGTCCCCAGTGACCTACCATTTGACACTAGGCTCCAGCTTCCAGTAGTGCCACTGGGGACCAAGCCTTCAATACGTGGGCCTTTGGGGGACATGTAGGATCCAGGCTATGGCAGAGTCATAATTCCTCAGCATGGCATTGCACTGTCCACCTTAACTGCATTCCGATTTTCACTTGAGGTCCAGTCACTGCTAGCACCTATTCATTGCTGTTTCCCAAACTTCCTGTGAGACCTTATTTTTCCTCCTTGACATAGCTGGTCACTCCCGACTCCTCTTCCAGGTGAATTTCAACTTGTGTCTGTTGAGAGAGATGCTCACCACACACCTGCTTGTGTCCCTAGAATTCTAGCAAGCAAACCTCAGGTAGAAATGGCATTTGTCACTTCCCAGACAAGATATGTTAAAATGGGGGGACTTAAGAGCCACTGGTCCCTTCCCTGCTGACTTTGGGGGTCGTGCGTCTTGGATGGTAGAGATTCAAGGTGGAGAATGGTGGCTCAGCCTGTAGGAATGAACTTTCATTGCCGATAAGCTGCGGGTTTCACAATCATTAGTTACCCCAACATCACCTGGATCCTCCCAAGCCATCAGTCAAGACCCTGCAGGCTCCTCTCTGGCTCCTTCCCCTTCCATCGTTCTCCTCTTGGAATAAAAACACCCACTTCTTAGTTATCTTTCTCCCACCAACCAGGGCACAGAAGCCTTGTCTTATTTGACTTTGTGACCACAGGATCTTACATAGTACTTCAGCTGCTTTCCAGTGTGCTGAATGAGTGGTCAATAATTTCCCAAGTTTAGAGCCAGGAGTTATCTTCCACATTTTTTCAACCTGAAGATGACTAATTGCCTTGGTCACACCAAGGATGCGATGCCCCCCCCGCCCGATGTTATCTTTCCTATTCCTAAGAGGATGATCTCCCTTAAAATAGGTCTGCAGTCTTTGGAAATTCAATTACATGTAGCTCTGTTATTTATATGGTGCTTGGTAATCAGAAAAGAAAGAGATTGTGGGTGATGACATTCATCCTTAGCCCAAGTTAAAAGGGAGATATGACAGTGACATTTCTACTGTAGGGAAAAAAAGGTCACCTGGCACTCAGAGACCCTAATTGCAAGCTTGTGTTTGTGTTCTAATTGTCTGTACTTCCTGGGATGTCATTGTTGCCAATCAGAAAGGCTGGCTGGATTCGTGGTCTACTCAGGAGAAAGGAGGACTATTATTTCTCCAAATGTTTACTATCAAGCTCAGTGAGCCTCAGTCAGGGTGTGGGGAAGGGCACAGAATTGGATTTCAGATTGGGGAAACAGCATAGAAAATTCTTTGATTTTATCCAAAAATTCCTTTTTCCTACTCTAAAACACAGCGATTCAAATGTGACATGCCAGGCTTATGGGCACGTGGAGGGTATGGGAGGAGGATTCAGAAGACGCTGTGGAACTGAGGCGGCACTCAGGGCGTGCTCGTCAGCCAGAAGTTATTGGTTCTATTGCATGTTGGGCACCATCCGTGCTACAATTTCCACTGCAAATACAAAGCAAGTGTGTTGTGGTTTAAGGAACGGTGGGTTTTTGTTTTAAAGCAAATTCTGATTTTGTGTTGCTACAAAATAGCAAAAAAAGTTGGGGACTTTGATGAATGAAGGAAGATGCTTGGAAGCTTGGCTATTAAGGAGATGAAAAATAGAGAAGGCGACAAAGGAGGATTGGAAATCTTATTTGTTTGGGGCTTTTCTCCCTCTTTTTGTGGTGCTGAGGACTGAACTCATGAACTTTACACTCAGCTACATCCCCAGCTCTTTTTGTTTTTTTATTTCAAAACAGAGTTTTGTGAAGTCATTAAATTGCCCAGACTGGGTTTAAACTTGTAATCCTTTGCTTTAGCCTCCCGGAGTGCTGGGATTACAGGCATGGACCACCATGCCCAGCCTATTTCTTTGTTGAGATGGGAAAGATTTGAGTGTTTGTAGAAGGGTAGGAGGCAATAGAAGAACACAGCAGATGGAGGAGCAAGAGGGAACAAACAATGGAGAGGTGACTGGTTTGGTGTTTTGTGCTGCTGTAACAAAATACCTGAAACTGGGCAATGTGTAAAGAACAAAGACTTACATTGGAGCTGGGTGCAGAGGTGGCACATGCTTACAATCCCAGCAGTAGGCTGAGGCAGGAGAATCATGAGTTTGAGGCCAGTCTGGGCTACATAACAAGATCGTGTCTCAAAATAAACAAACAAACAAAAAAGTATTTTCTCACAGTTCTGGAGCTAGAATATCCAAGACCAACGCACAGGCATCTGGCGAGGACTTTATTTCTATGTCCGTGCATGGCAAGAGCACAAGAGAGAAGGGGGGCGGAGAGAGAGAGAGGAGAACAAGCTCTTGTGTGCCACATGAAGTCTGCTTCATTGGGACCTTGATCTTGTGAATGGCAGAAGAGGCCTCAGGGGTGGCCCATGCCTGTAATCCCGGCACTGGGGAGGCTGCGGCAGGGGAGGAAGAGTTTGCAGTCAGCCAGGGCTATGCAGTAAGACTCTGGCTCAAAAAACAAAAGTAAATAAATAAATAAAATTAAAAAGGGCTGGGAATGTAGCTGGGTGGTACAGAGCCCCTGGGTTTGATCCCCGGAAAGGGGGTGGGGAAGGGAGAGAAAGAGAGAGGGAGGGAGACGAGACAGAGAGGGAGAGAGAGGGAGACAGAGAAGGGCAGGGCAGGGCAGGGCAGGGCCCAACCCCTTAAGGCTATCACAGTGACAACACCTACATAGTGGATGGCATGAGCTTTCTGAGGGAGGAGGAAGGGATGAAAATTTGAACACAGGACGAAAAGAGGAGAAAAAGGACAAGGAATTGATGAGGCTGTTGATGTTTTAGACTTCCTGGTAGGTTGCTGAAGGCAATTAGAAGACAGGGTGACAATAACCAGATTTATTTGCCTGTTTTTGTGAATGTCTGAATGCCAAATATGAACAAACATCTTCAACCTCATACTAAATTTGTGGGTGGCCGAAGAAACGCGGCTAACTTTGCCCTACTTTTGGATGAGGCTAAGATTTTCAAACTTAACCCCAAGAAAGGGGTTAATTTGCAATTGAGCTTGTTTTGTTTGGAATATAGAATTGAATCTGAAGACATTTAATCTGAAATATCAAGACTAAAATATCAACCTTGTTCCTCTCAACATTTATAACAAATCCATTTCTGAATTATTCAAATTGATATTAAAATGTCTTTTCATTTCCTCATTTTAATGATGCTCTAAAGATTTTGAAGTCGATGACCAAGAAAAACAAATTCCAACCTCATCCAGCCCAGCTGCAAGCTGTGACTTTGTGTGTGTCAGGGGTAGACCCACATTTCCTTTGCAAGACTCTGGGGGGAAATTCTTTCTTCCTGATATTCAATCTATGCCAGAAAAAGCTTCAAGAGGGGTTTAAGTGATACAGATTTGAGTTCATTGCATAAGAAAATGTTTAGAAAAGCACACTGGGGACTTAAGGATTAAGAGGAGAAGTGCCTCTGTGTGTCCTTATATCATTTCCATCAAGGAAATTTTGTGAAGTTGATTTGTCTGCACCTCAGGCTGTGTAAACGAGGGTGGCAGGTGTGGCTTTTCAAATGCTGTGCCTGCCACACTGCATGGGGCTCATGACAATCCAGGACTCTCAGTGCTCCCATTAGTTAGCATCAGGAAGGTTTCAAAACATGTACTTTTTAAAACTCAAAATATATCTGTTCTCAAAAATCACCATTGCTTTTGTTTTGCCATGATGTTTACATTATTTGAAACTTTATTCCCTTATCCCCATCCCTTTTTTTCTTACTCAAGACAGGGTCTCACTGTGTTGTTTAGGCTGGCTTCAAACTTTCCAACTCACGATTCTCCTGCCTGAGCCACCCAGGCTTCTTCATTTTTAAATGCAAATGAAATTATAGGGTCAGAGTGTGACTCTGTGGTAGCGTGCCTGCCTAGCATCATGAGGCCCTGGGTTCAATCTGCAGCACAAACAAGCATAAACAAACATGCAAACAAATAAAAATAAAATATAAAAATTCAAACCCACATTAATCAGATGCTTTAAAAATTAATGAAGTTATAGGTAACTTGCAAATCATTTCTTTAGATTGGATGAATTAATCCACTTACATTTAATGTTGTTTTTGATATATAGTCAATCTTCATTATTCGTGATTTCTCATTTGTGAGTTTCTCTACTTACAAAAGGTTGGCAACTCACAGGGAAGTACTCAAGGTGCTTTCCTGGTCATTCAATGACATGCAAACAATGACAACGATATTTGAGTAGCCCAACATACTTCTTCCCAGATGAGGCGGACCCTGCTTTCTTTTTTCAACTCTCATACTGTAAACACACATCTCTCTTGTGATCAACTTAGTGCCATGTTTGAATGTCTGTGTTTCCTGGTGATCTCATGATTTACAATGGTCACCAAGGGTAGTGCGGAAGTGCTACCTGGTGTTATGAAGTGGAAGAAGGCTGCGTGGTCACTTGCCTTTAGCCTGAAAAACTTTATTGTTTCTTCTAAGGTAGATCTGCCAGTATCAAATTCTCTTGGTTCCTATTTTCCTGGGAGTCTTTATATCACTTTTATTTTGAACCACAGCCTTGCTGAATACAGGATTCTTGTTTGACAGTTACTTTCTATGACACTTTGAATATATTATCCCACTGCCTTCTGGCCTCCATTGTTTTTGTTAAACTAGTCATTACTTTTATTGGTATACCCTTGTAAGTAATGAGTCATTTTCTTCTTGTTCAAATATTTTCTTTGACTTCCATTGTTTTTTCTATGCTTTGTTCCACTTTTTTGTTCGTTTGTTTTTTTAGATTTGAACTCACTATGTAGACTCAGCCTCCCAAGTGCTGGGATTACAGGTGTACACTAATCTGCTGTTCCACATTTCTGAGATTCTCAGTTTTTCTCCATTTTTTCTGTTCTTTAGCTTGTATAACCTCTATGTCTACTGTTTTTTTTTGTTTTTGTTTTTGTTTTTGTTTTTTTGAGACAGGGTCTCTCTCTGTAGTTCAGGCTGGTCTTAAACATGCTATGAGGTCCTGGCTGGTCTGGAACTCTCAGCAGCCCCCCTGCCTCAGCCTCCAGAGTGCTGGGATTACAGGCGTGCACCACTGTGCCTGGCTTACTACGTCTACATTCTTTCTTCTGTCTATTTAAATCCACTACTGAACCCCTCTGGTGATTTTTTTCAGTTGTTTTTCAACTCTGTAATTTCCATTTGGTTATTTCATTTCATTGTTCATGATACTCTGTTTGACGCAACACCATCACATCTTTGATTTCTTCTTTAATCATTCCTTTCCTCAGTTCTGCGGACATGTTCACAGGCTACTTTAAAGTCTTTTTCTGGTAAGTCTGACACCTGGCCTCTCTTACAGGCAATTTCTGGGTTGTTTTTTTTTTATTGTATGGGTTATATTCTATTTCTTTGTATGGTTTCTAATTTTTGGATGACAGCAATCAGCTATCAAGGGTGGGGGAGTTTCTAAATTGGTTTAGGATTCTTACTAAAACCATCTTTTGAGGACAAGCTCCAAGGACAAAGTCTATCAAGAAAAGAGTTTGGGCTGGGGATTTATCTCAGTGGTTAGAGTGCTTGCCTTGCAAGCCCAAGGCCCTGAGTTCAATCCCCAGCACCAAAAAAAAAAAAAAAAAAAAAAAAAAAAAGGAATTTTGAGGACCTCGGCTAACAATTGTTGTAGTAAATGGTTTGCCTTTCCTGGCATGCAACCACCACATGAGCCAAGGCAAAAGTGACCAGCCTCCTTGTATTCTCAGTGGTAATGCGCAGGAGTAGAGTCTCGGCTGAAGAAGGACATACCACTTCTTGACTACATTTGGGACTTACCCCTAGCAACAGCAACAGGAGAGCAAAAGTTTTTCCACTTCTCACAGGCCATCTGGGCATCAGGGGATGTTATTGGCTACAGCAGTCTATCTGGGGACACAGATGGGAGAAAGAATGATCATAGTTCAAAAGCACAGACTCTTGACTTTCTTACCAATTCTTTTAGATGTTCTTGAACAAATGTTTATTTGTATGCTATTACCCTCATAGAATCATTTACAGAGGCTTTAAGGGGTTGTTTTTATAGTTTTCATCAGTTTCTCTGGGTAGTGATCATGGGTACTCTTTATACTTGAGTCATTTTTCAGATCTTTATTTTTTTCAGTACTGGGGATGGAATCCAGGACCTTGCACAAGATAAGCAAGTGCTTTTCCACTGAGCTACACTCCAGCCTTAGAACCATTTCTTTAAAAATACAGGGCTGGCAAAGTTATTCAAGGAGTCTCAAGATAAAAGACTATTATCAGATTCTAAGTGGGAACTTTATGTATGAAAAGTAAACCTGAAACTGGATAATGTGATTTACAGTAATATTAAAGGGTAACTTGAAGAAAACTGCAGCAGGTAATTTAAACGTCTGGTAGAAAACCCCCAAATGTCATGATTCAATTGCCTGCAGATTAACTGCAGTTCTGTTAGAACTCATTTCAAAATTCTTTCCTCCGTTAATTATATGCGATCTGGTTCAAGTTCTTTTCTATTTAGAGAGTTACATTTTTAACTGTTTAAGAATTTTGCTTTTCACATCTCTGGTCTCAATTCCTTGATTTTTTTTCCTACACAAATAGTACAAAGCCCAACCAGTAAGATGAAGAGGGAAATACAGCTTTTCTGAGAGTTTGACCCCTAAGGTCCTCAAGATTCCCTTAGGAGAATCTTACGGGCAGAGTTTTATCCCTTCAGACATCAAATGCTGAAGTCTGTAATGGTTAATTTTTGGTATCAACTTGATTCAAGTAAGGAAGAACTGGACAGCTGGTGAAACATTACTTCTGGGTGTTATCTGTAGACCGAGTGGGGAAAAACCCACCTTCAGAATGGGTGGGCACCATCCAAATGGCTAATGGCTGGGATACAACAAAAAGGCAAAGTAAAGGCAAATCTGCTCTTTCCCACAACTGGAGCAACATTCTTCTGCCCTTGGACATTAGAACTCTAAATTCTTGGGTCTTTGGACTCTGAGACTTCCACCAGTGATCCTCCTAGTTTCTTGAGCCTTTGGTTTCAGACTGAGAGTTACATGATTGGCTTCCCTGGCTCTGAGGGCTTCATACTTGGATGAAGCCACAGTATGGATCACCATAATCACATGTGAACCAATTTCTCTAATAAATCCTCTTATCTATCCATTTCTCTAGTGAACTCTATTACAGAGTGCTGGGGATTGAACTCAGGACATCACATATCTTAGGCAAGTGCTCTACCATTGTACTACATCCCCAGCCTGCTATTTTATTTTGGAGCAAGTTCTCACCAAGTTACCCAGGCTAGCCTTGATCTTGTGATCTTTCTGCCTCAACCACTGGGTATATAGGCATAGTTGTGTATACAGGCATGTGCCACACCTGGCTTGGAGATTGGGCCTTTAAAAAGAGATAAAATAAAATGAGGTTACATGGGTGGGCCTTAATTCAACATAACTGTAATGTCCTTATAAGAGGACATTAGGACACACAGATAAAACTAAAGAGACAATCACATGAAAATATAGGGAGAAGGTGGCCATCTACAAGGTGAGAAGTTTCAGAAGAAATCAAACTTGCTGATACCTTGATCTTATTCTTCTAGCTTCCAAAACTGTTTTTACCATGGTTTTTATGGCACTGGGGATCAAACCTCAGCCCTCTAGTGCTGAACTACATCCCCAATCCACAAATCTCTATTAAACATCCCAGGTTTTGGTATTTTCTTATGGCAGCTCTAGCAAGCTAACATGATATGTGAGGGAGTATTTTAGCCTCCTTGGGATGACCCATATCTTGGAAACCTATCCCTCTAGGAAATATCACAGATGTTACAACTAATCACCCCAAATATACAGACCAGAAGCAAGTTTCATTGATGGTGTGGACCTGCGTGTCCATACACTGAATAATAGTTGTGATGTTGGAGTTTTTCCTCCAGATTCCCCAAGTGAATATCAGGTGTTTTCATGGGTGAGATAGCAACCCTATTTCCTTCTAGGAGTATCCACTTAGCTCACTGTTTATTTCACTGATCAGCTTGGCTTAGGCCAGCCACTGGTCTATAGAAACCTCCTTCTTGTCCACAAAGTCCATGATCTTACTGGTTTTGTTTCAGGGGTAAAGGATGGAGCCAGCCATGGGAAAGACTTTCATGCTGGTGTTGTCAGAACCTCCTGTATACATGCTGAGAATGGCAAAGCCTTACATATTTATTCAACACATAACCCACTGCATAGGTGCAGTGTTTCTTAACAAAAACTCTGCTTCTCCTAGAAGGTGAAAGAAGTTGTGGTATAGAAGACAAATACTGAATATAAATTGTGTAAGTTGAGTGATAGAAACAGTTTTATTATACTAGTCTTTAATAAATGTTTGAAATTTTCTATAAAAACAAAAGCTTTTTTAAAAAAGGAAAACTTTTGGAGGACCATAGGACCAAAGTAATTAATTTGCAAACAGACAAAGGAACAAAACCCAAGCATTTATCTTGCCTTTACTACAGAAACTGCACCTTAGCATACCAACTCAATGATGTTGGAATGTTTCTCTTATTATATAGATACAATCCAACTAATACAGGGAGAAGGAATGACACGATGAAAGCTTTGCCTTTTTTTTTGGGGGGGGGTGCTAGGGATCAAACTCAGGGCCTTGTGCTTGTTAGGCAAGGACTCTACCACTGAGCTAAATCTCCAACCCCTAGCTTTGGCACCTTATAGCTCTAAAATTTAATGAATCTAAGAAATGACCACTAGTGGCTACTGTCATCATAAGACACATTGTTTAGAAAAAAATAAAGAAAGAAAGAAAATACAGTTTTGGCAAATGAGAAGGGAACCAAGGAGGGAGGGAAAGGATAGGAGGGAAAGGAAAGGATGGAAGAAAAAAAAAAAAGAAAAAAAGATGTATTATACACCTGTACCAACTCTCCACAACAAATGTAATCATTATGTATTCCACACCATGTACAAATAAATTAAAGTTAATTATCACTAAATACAAGCTAAAATTACAAAAAACATAAAAAGGACACATTGTGGAAGTACCCAATGATAACTATGAAGTATTTTTCCCACGAAACAAAAACTAAAACACAGAGGGGTAGGGAGAAGAAAAGAAGAAATATGAATTCAGTTTGCAGAAGACATAATTTCAGGGCTTGAAAACAGGTTTATGAATTATCACACTTAGCAATAAAGAGACAAGGTAAGCTATTATGAACAAAATATCTAAGAACTCTGGGTCATGGCTGAAGGCGCAAACTTGTAATTTTTGATTAAGTGAGCACTGAGATACTCAAGGAATAAAAGAATTTATTCATTGAGGAAGTGGGCCCGAAATTCGAATTCTTAAAGCGTCCGAAAGTTGGTTTGGTAACTTGTAGGCTCCTTAGAATGGGTGTCCACAGCCAGGTACTACTCAACCAGTGACCCCGGACAGTAACAAAACACAAAGCCCGAACCCAAACCCAGCCACAATCATAGGGTCTTTTAGTTGCCGGGATATCAGTAAATGATGGCATCTAAGAAATTTACTGTTAAAGAAGTCTGTTTGCTATTAAAAGAAACCATTGATTCAAGAGTGAAGGAGTACTTGGAAGTCCGTAAACAGCACAACCCATCAAATACAGAATTCACAAGATCCAGTCCCTTGTCCTTAGAAGGTTATGGCTATCAGATCACTGCCTATTTCCTCAAGAGGGGGATATGCCTTCGCTGCATTGGGAGTTCACAGAATACTAAACTCCGTGTGTTCGCTGACCGATTTATGGTCTGTGTTAGTCAGCTTACAGTCAGTCCTGATGTCTTGGCAAGTCAGAAAGAGGAATTGTATTTCCCGAGCAGTGCTAGTGGTGAGTTACATAGAAGCCCTTAGGAAGAGACTCCTGCAGCACCAGGAAAAGTTCCTTGAGTGGGGAAAGGCTGTTTACATGTTTCGCCTTTTCCGTGATGTTCGGAACTTACTTCTTAATAACTGATTGCCAAAATTGTACATGTTCCTCGTGCAAAAAATTTAAATTCAAATATACACAAAGGAAAAAAGTGATCTGCAACTCCTAGCCCAGAGACCACCTCTGTTATTGATCTAATCTGTATCGCTCCATACTTCATACTTAACAACTGAGGTCAGTGTGTATTTTTTAACTAAGACCCTATTTTACTTTTCAATCATAGTTCATTGCTGCATGGTAGGAGTCTGGGTCCTAAGATTTATGTTTTCCATGATGATTTCTGCTTCGGATAACTTGGTATTAATGTTTTTCAAAATCAGATAAAATAAAAAAAGAATTTATTCAGTGAAATAATAGCAGAAAATTTCCAAAATCTTAGGAATGATATGGACGTCCAAGTACAAGAGGCATTTAGAACCCCAAACAGGCATGACCAGAAAAGAACCTGCCCATGTCATATTACAGTTAAAATGTCAAGAGTATAGAACAAGCAAAGAATATTGAAAACTGCAAGAGAGAAATGCCAACTGTTTATGAAAGCAAACCCATCAGAATAACTGCAGATTTATTGGCAGAATCTCTAATGACCAGGGTGACCTGGAACTATGCATTTCGAGCCCTGAAAAAACCCAAAACTGGTAACCTAGCTTACTGTACCCAGCAAATTTACCTTTCATAATTGACAGAGAGAAATACAGACATTCCAAGATAAGCATAAACTAAAGGAATTCCTCACCACTAACCAAGCACTGTAGAAGACACTTAAAAGAATTCTGTTGACAGAATGGAAAGAGTAGATAAGTGAGGAAAAAAAATCAAACATTAGAAAAATAACAAAATGAAAGGAATCAGTACATTTTTTATAGTAACTCTAAATTAAATGGCTTTAATTCTCCAAATAAAAGACACAGACTGGCAGACTGTATTAAAAAATAAGACTCACTTGGTGTGGTGGCACACACCTGTAATCCCAGCACCTAGGAGCTGAGGCAGGAGGATTGTTGTGAGTTCAAGGCCAGCCTGGGCTACCTAGCAAGATTCTGTCCCAAAACAAACAAAACGAAACAAAACAAAACAAAAAATATATATAAATACAAATAAAAAATAAAAAACAAGACTCAACCCATTGGTGCCTATAAGAAACACACCTCACTGACAAGTCATACATAGATACAAAGTGAAAGGACGGAAAGTGATATTCCAAGCAAATAATATCCCAAAACAAGCAGGAGTAGCTACAGTCATATCCGACAAAGCAGACTTCAAGACAAAATTAGAAGAGACAAAGTCACTACATTATTGGTAAAGGGAACAATCCACCAAGAAGATATAATTGTAAATATCTCATAAAATAACTACTACTTGATATAAAAGGACACATAGATCTCAATATAGTAATACTGGGTGATACCACTTTCACCAAGAGTATGTCACCCACCCCCCCCAAAATCAACAAAGAAACATCAATTAAATTACACCACAGATCAAATGGATTTAACAGACATCTACAGAATATTCTATCCAACAACACACAGTTGTTTCAGCAACTCATAGAACATTTTCCAAAATATCTCATACTTTAGGCCATAAAGCAAATATTAAAAAATTGAAATCATTTCTTGCATCTTGTCAGATCAAAATGGAATAAAACCAAAGATCAACAGCAAGAGACACTACAGAAACTATACAAATACATGGAGATTAACCAATTAACTTTCAATCAGTTAATGAGTCATTGATCCAGGGGTAATGAAAAACACCTAGAATCAAACAAAAATGGATACACAACATACTAGAATCTGTGGGTTATACTGAAGGCAGTTCTAAGAGGGAAGTTTATAGTTACAAGTGCATACATCAAAAAAATGAGAGCGATCTCACATAAATAACCTAATGATGCATTTCAAGGTTAGAAAAACAAGAACACAGCAAAACCAAAAAAGATAGAAGGACAGAAACAATGTAGATCAGAGGTGAAATAAACTCTTAGCCAAACTAAAGAAAGACAAAGCTGGGTATGGTGGTGCACACCTGTAATCCCAGCCCTGTGGGAGGCAGAGGTAGGAAAATCACATATTTGAGCCCAGTCTGGGATACTTAGCAAGGGCCTGTCATAAGAAAAAAAAAAATTTAAAAAGGCTAAAGATATAGCTCAAGGGCATTGAATTCAATTCCCAGCATATCAAGAAAGGAAAAAAAGCAAGCAAACCCTGAAATAGTAGAATTAGGGTAATCAGGGTTGAAAAGGGGGCTATCAGACAAATTCAGAAGATCATTGGAGCCTTGTTTTTTTTTCAGCCAGGATCTTGCTGTGTAGTTCAGACTGACCTCTAACTCACAGTGATCCTCCTGCCTCAGCTTCTCAAATGCTGGGATTACAGGGGTGTGCCACCAAGCCTGGCCATCAGGGACTATTGTATTTTGAAAACCTGTATTCCAATAAATTGGAGAATCTAGAAGAAATCAATAAATTTCTAGACATAAATGACCTACCAAAATTGAATCAAGACATAAAAAACCCAAGCAGACAAGTAAAAAGAATCAAAGTCAGTACCCTTAAAACTATTTCATGAAATAGAACAGGAAGGAATATATCCAAACTTACTCTATGAAAGCAGTATCATGCTGATGCCCAAACCAGATCAGGATACAACAACAAAAAGACTATATATGAGTATCACTGATGAACATAGATGAAAAAATCCTTAATATTTGCAAACCAAACAACTCATTAAAAAGATCATATACCATGATAGTCATTTTTATCTCAAGGATGCCAAGGATGTTTCAACATATACCAGTCAATAAATATACTACAGCCTAGTACAGTGGCACACATCTGTAATCCCAGCACTCGGAAGGCTGAGGCAGGAGAACTGGCCTGGACTATTCAGTGAGTTCAAGGCCAGCCTGAACCACATAGTGAGACCCTGTCTCAAAAGAAAACAAATGGAACAACCCCCCCCACCCAAAAAGTAGAATCAACAGATTAACTCCATAACCTTAAGCACAGAATGGTGATACAGGTACTTATGAGGACAATTTATCCCAGCAGAACTGTTGGGCTTTTATGTCATCTTGTATTTTTTGGACAGAGGGTCAAAGGAAAATAAGACGGCAAATCTTTATGGTACACTGCAGTCATTTACTTTTGCTAGTTACTTACACTTTCTTTACACTATCAGTTTTGAGAAATTCTGCACTGAAATCAACAGCTCAGATGCGAAATTTCACAAATTTGTTACTATAATTTTAGCACTTTAGCATAAATTGTTTTGGTAGTAATTCATAATAGTGACAATTTTCCATTAAAAACTGGAATAGATAACAGGAAAATAAAGCATCAATATAGAAAAATCATAAATTATAAACAAAGTAGTTTTAACACTTCTAACAATACTTAACCCAGCCCAGTTCACTTAGCAACAAATGGTGGACATTAAAATTTGTGCAAGAGGGTGGGGATTTAACTCAGTGGTTAGAGTGCTTGCCTTGTAAGCACAAGGCCCTCAGTTCAATCCCCAGCACCAGAAAAATAAAAAAGATAAAAAAAATTGGGCACTCGGCTGAGGATGCTGGGCATGTAGCTCAGTGGTACAGTGCTTGCCTGGCATGCAAGTAGCCTTGTATTTGATCTATAGAACTGCAAAGAAAAAGAAATTGTGCGTAGCATATTTGCCTGTTTCCTCACTTGCTAATTTCTGTAACTGTTCTTTTAAGTAATAGCACCTGTCTTAGAAGTTATCACTGCCTGAAATGGCTTATTTCTAAGAGTAAAAAGCATCTATTTATTACAGGGTATGTATTCCTATAATAATAACTAGTTGTAGGATACTTTCAGCCATTTGTATGAAGATTAAAGAGACTTCATGATCCATTTTAGACGGGTACCCTACTGAAGGCAACAGTTCACAGCCATTTGACTTATGAATATAGGCTGACAACATTTCCAGTATATCACACATTCCTAAAAGCTAAGTCACCATGTCCTTAAATTCCTGTAGTTTTCCCAGCACCTAGCTCAACAGCTAGCACAATCAGTATTTGGTGAACTGAATGAATAACTGCTATTAAAACAGGAGTATGGGCTGAATTTCCAATTCGTAAGTTGAAGTCTCTCCCCCAGTAACTCAGAATTTGACTGTACTAGAGACAGGGTCTTTAAAGAGGTAATTAAGGTAAAATTTATCCATATGAATGGGCCCTAATGCCATTACGACTTGTCCTTACAAGAGAGATTAGGACACAGACACAAACAGAGCAAAGTCCATGTGACTAACCGCTCTACAAAGCAAGAAAGAGGCACTGGAAGAAATCAATACTACTCACAACTTGCTCTTGGGTTTCTAGCCTCTAGAACTGTGAGAAATAGATTTTTTAAAGTTAGTTTTCTTACATTTATGACATGAAACATTCTCAGTTCAAATTCTGTAGAAGTAGTTAAGCATTTTACCCTTCAGCAGAAGTATCCCTACCATGTACCCCATGTCTTTATGATGATTTTGGCAGTTTTCAGAAAACCTAACTGCCCCAGTATAATGCAGGCCTTCAAATCAAAATGTCAGCAGCACTCGGTAGCACAGAACTGTGACAGATGGGTATGACACAGAGCACTGGATAAAGTCACAGGGATTTGGGTTCTGGTGTAGACTTGTAACCGACAAAATGGAACGTGATGATCTCTTGGGTCTCTTTAAGCTCAAAGGTACATGACTCTTAGTGATGGTTGTAAGTCCTCTGCTGTGCAAGCAAACACTTCTCCGTTAAATTATAAAAGCTGCATTTGGCTATATAGTTATTTTATCTTTTTCTAATAAAAATGTTGTTTATGCTGAAGTAAGGACAAGTAGCTGGGTGTGGTGCTGCACACCTGTTATCCCAACTCTGGGATGCTGAGACAGGACAGCTGTAGGTTCAAACCCAGGCTGGGCAACTTAGTAAGATCCTGTCTTTAAAAACAAAAAAGTATTAGTTATTTATCTAGTGACATCTATGGAGTTAAGAGATTTTACATGTAAGCCTAATCTGTAAACCAGTAATGATTATCTAATATTTTTGTTCTATTAAAAATAAACTTCCACTTTTAAGAGATCCTGGAGCAGAAGATTTAAATAAATACGACTGTGATGGACGTGACGGCACATGTCTGTAACTATAACTTGGGAGGCAGAGTGAGCCAGGAGGATCTCGAGTTCAAGGCCAGCTTTGGCTACGTAGCTAGGAACGAGAAAAGACAAGACAAGAAAAGAAAGAGGAGAGGGCAGAGAGGATAGGGAGAGGGGGAAAGGGAGACAGAGAGGGAGAAGGAATGAAAGGACAGAAGGAAAGAGAAAGAAAAAAGATGCAAGCGGCTTAGACTTCTGCAATCCAGCAATTCTTTAAAGAACCAAGAAGTACACATTTGTCTGAGGAAAAGCCACGACGTATAGATAGTTGGTAACTATGTTAACCTTTAACTAAAAAGGACACAAACTCAGTTTGAGATCACACTTCATGTCTCAAAGTGTGTATATACTAATGCTATAGGGAAGCCAAGAACTGAACCAAATTGGAAATAGTGTTGCAACTCTAATTTGGCAGTAGATACAGGGGAGAGAGGCTGAGAGGGAGAAAGGAGGGGGAGAGGGAGAAAGGTGAGGGAAAAAGAGGAAGAGGAAGGTGGAGCAGGAGGGAAGAGGAGGAGAAGGAAGAGGAGGACAAGGAGCAAGCATACTAACATGTACTTATAACCAAAAGGGGAGTGACCAAAAAAGTGCATTATAAAAATATTAGAAAAGCACTTTGCTCCTCAAAATAAGTTGTTTTTGTTGTTGTTGTTGTTGTTTTTTTTTTTGGTGCTGGGGATCGAACTTAGGGCCTTGTGCTTGCAAGGCAAGCACTCTAACCACTAAGCTAAATCCCCAGCAAAATAAGAATTATTTCTAAAAGAGCAGCAGTTAGCTTTTTGTTTTTAAAGTTGTTTGATATGTGTTTATATTCCTTATGACAAGCTCAGAAAGATGACTAGAAAAAAGAAGAAAAATGACATCATTAGAATTACAGGTAAGACAAGGGAAACCCAAAGTACATACAAGAACACAGAAAAACTGAAGAGAGTACAGATGTCATGACATTTATTAAAAGGCATGCTACAATGCTATACTGTTAGGAAAGGAGATTAGAGATATCAAGTAATAGCAAATATACAAATGGAAAGAAAATGAGATATATCGTAGTGTACAGAAGCTTGAATTAACCATGCACTACGCATTTAGAAAATATGCTTTTAATATTTTATCTTCTTTTTGCATTTATAACATAATTCACTTCAACGATCACAGAATCCTTTTCTTCCAATACCACAAACTGTATTACAAATGAAAGCTGGTACTGCTGCTTATCAAAATATACAAGACAACTGATGTTTTATATAAAACCACTTTATATGTTAACTTGTTCCCAAAAACCTTTTTTTTTTCTTTTTTGGCCTGGTTAAAAAAAGTTGTTACAAATATTTACAGCATTTTCTTCTGTTAGACGAACATTCTTACAAACTGAAAAAGGGAATTTTATGAACAGACCATGTAAAACACAAGACAATGTCAGAGGCTCCTAGCTGTGCTATTTACTTTTTCTGAATACAGTACTGAAAATGTCCATCAAATTCTTGTCATCCTAATTTATTCTGTTCATGTTTAAACTCCCATTTTCTCTAAGTAGTCTATTCACCACTAGGAAATAGGAAGTAAAGGCCGCTTTGCACTGGGTCTTTCAGAAAGGAGCTTGGGGAAAACGCTTGATAGAGGAGTTAAAACCAGAACAGTCAGTCTTTGGTCAGAGCAATGAGGTGACATTTTGATGTAAAACTTTGCCTGGTCAGCAATCTTTATAATTAGTACTTTCCAGATGTGGGATGAATTTTTAAAAGATCTGGAACAATGAATGGAAATGGAAAAAAAAGGCCAGAGTATGATTTTTAAAAATGACACCAAAAAATAGCTATTTAAATATTTGTTATTACAACTACTATATAAAGCCAACAAGTCAAAAATAACAACAAAAATCTGTTGACAGTGTTAAGCTTGCCATAAGCAGCTTTCAACCATCACTCGTATCACCAGGGTCACGGACCGGACAAATATCCCTGCTCTCTGGAACACACACCTCAGGATGCAAAAACTAATGTGACTATCACAAAGATTTAGAGCAGTTCTGTTCTTCAACCAGCACAAGCTCTATAATGAATATTATGTGATAAAGGCAAAAGTGTAACTGAGACTTCATTTACACAGTTACAATTACTTGCTTGTATGACTAGTTTGTGGGACAACATTCTCTTAAAATTACATAGCACAGATTTCCTGAAAACCAGAATATTGATACTACCTTAGTCTCAAGTAGGAAGAAAAGGTCAATTAAGACTACTGAAGAAGGCACATAGACTTTGGTCCTGTTTTGTTTTTCTCTCTTTATAAAACCCCCCAAATTAGGATTTTAGTAATTTCCTACTTTTTAAATCACTCACTACTGTTAGAATTTGCTCTGAAAAAAGACTGCAAGTAGTCTTGTAGATAATAATTCTTTTGAAAGAGAGCTAAGTTATACATCAAAATTTTGTGCAATCTAAATTGGTATTTGTTTTAGCACAAAAGTAGACTATTTTAAGTCTGGCAGTTTTATTCCCATTAACAACAGATTGAGGCAAAGGAAAGGCTAAGAAAAATGCTTTATACGTTGTTACTGTCTCTTTTTGGTTTAAAAATAGCAGTACACATTAAGGTTTTTAAGAACGGAGAGTTTGGCAAACAAGGTTTTTAAGTGACTTGTCAGAGCAAAAAAAAAAAAAAAAAAAGACACATACTTTTTGAGTTTATTACTTTTTTGTCCAAAAATATTTAATGGAAACAGAAACTTCATGACAATATGTTCTAATATAAACATTGCAATCTGATGACAAGCAGTCTTTGAAAAGTTTCTATGAGACTGAACTAAGAGATAATAAGAGCTAATTCTTCAATTGAAGCAAAACTAGGATCAGCGGAGCCAAAGAAGGCCTTGCTCTCATAAGGAATTAGGCAGGCAGAGATTGGCGCTCTAAAAGCTAAATTCAAACGCTGTTACAGTTAACTGATGATAACATTTAGGCCTTAAGAATTTATGGCATTCTGTAGGAGCTACTGGGTAATTCCGATATTCTCCAGTAAATTATCAGTTATGGTAATATATCATTTTTCTACTTATATCGTACATAAAACACATTTTACTACTATGCAAGTTACTCAAATCTCAAAATATTTTGGCATAGATTGCTATTGTTAAATGTGTACTGCTATTTTTTAAAGTCCTGAATATATATACTTATGTAAAAGTCAAGATACCTCAAAAAGTGATATACTAACATTCCTTAAAGCAAATAAAAATAGGATAGTATGGCGGATCAAGAGCAAAAATAAACCACTGTTTAGCAGATATTGAGTAAATGCATGCTAAAATAAAAATACACAGATCTAGTTTTTCCACCACCCCTGATGTTTAAATTTTTTTTACAAAAACTATGCCAACACAAATGTTGTAGACCTCTATAATTCTAATAGCAAACAGCTCAATATGGACAATATCCATGTGCTACAGCTAATTTTAGACACAATCTGATGGCTTCAAACATGCTCTTTAAAAACAAGAATATCCCACATTTCCAAATCTTAATTTGGTTATTCTTTGTCAATAAATTAAAATGTATGTAATGTGCATATGTATATACAACATTAGAAGGACGTGTGTATGTATATACACTTATCTATATACACACACAAGCGCACAAGTGCGCACGCACGCACACACACACACACACACACATATCTACACAAATCCCTGAAAAGGATTTAAATGTTCTCTCTCAGACTTAAAGGCCATCTCCTACTTCAAAAGTACATTCAACACTATTATGATTTACCTTCTGCTATCAGTAACTTTTGCTACACTTATGCTGGATGTTATGAGAATCATGAATTAATAAATTACACAGGAATTCCCAACTCAAATCAAAAATGAATTCAATTTAACATGCCACTGAAAATTTTAACAGTGCCTGTGCAGAAGGAAATAAAGAACAAATTTGGGGAGGTTTCTTAATTTTTTTCCCTCTTTCCCTACTCACTGTGTAGGTAAAAATATATTTCAAAAGTGGAGGGAAAAAAATCCCTAACTAGGTAAATGATTATGCCTATCTATTCAGCCAATACTAAACCCATCCATTTGAAAGAGCCCAACTTAATGTCTAATGTTCTACTAACTGTTGCTCAGTGTTGAGTGAATTCTGACTTTAAATCTCATTTTTTTGCAAATTTTCTTTTATTTAAAAAACCTCCCTATGTTCAAATTAATTGTTAGAATACAGCAGAAAGATTGAGATATTCTTTTTAAAGTTGAGATGAGCCACTTAAAAAATACAAAAACTATAAAAGGGGTGGATAAAATTGATCCCTTCGATAAATTCGGCTTAAAAAATCTGATCAAGCACTGAAGGAATAATTAACAAAAGCAATTTCTTGTTAAAAAGAAATAATTTTACATTATACGATCACGGAAGTGACATTAAAATGTACTCTTACATTCAACCCAAAAGAGAAAAAAGAACAGAGTATAAAAAATACCCACTTTCTTATCCTCCCAAATATGTGAGCACTCAGTAAATTATATTAACAAAGAGAAGAGAGTTCTCACTTGAGTACTGAGAAGAACCAAGTAATCCTGAGACAAATTCTGATGGGCAATAAAGATTAGACAAGATCCAGAAACTGAGATTGCATTCTACAGCCCCAAACTGGTGTGTGATAACTGGCAACAACCGCTACCAGTCACAATGGAGAGGCCTACAAGTGTGCACTGAGTATTCTCTAAAATATTCACCCTTTCTTACCCCATCTCTGCACCAAAGCACCAAAAATTGGAATAGATACTATTACTTATTGAAAACCACTTAAAATTGCAATGAAAAAAACTTTAAAATTCTTACTAAAAGAGAAAGAGAAAACAAAATGCTCACCAAGCCCACAATATAGCTTTCAAGATATTTAGATAAAACTCTAACCTATTGTATCTTAAGCACATAATAAGGCACATAATAAGAAATTAAGTAAATACACAGTAATTCTGAATAAGTATTAGAGATTATAGTGGTACAAAAAACCCTTGAGATTAATTCTTTTTCTAAAAGAAGACCTTACCAAAAATAACTTTTAAAAAATCTGTCAAACCATATGATAGACCTGAATATTTTCCATAAGACTGTAAACTTTTTTCTGAAAACAATTATAAAAAAGTAGTTTATAAGTAGGATTACTTTTTAAAATTTTCCAATATCATTCATATTATTCAACAAAAAGAATCATTTTGAGATTTAAGACATGATTTTTGTAATAAAATTGTTAGTTATTCTGACATCTTAATATATCTAAGTTGGATCTGACTTAATTTCCCTGGGCACAGTTGAGAGATTTCATTGTTCCAAAGAGTCTTAAAAAGATAATGGATTATTCAAAGGAGTGTCATAGAGTTAAAAAGGAAATCATAGAAAGAAAACATGCATGTTTATAAATCTGCTTGCCATACAACTGATCTGCCTATGTCTAACCACCATCAATATACGACAGATATTTGACATAATTTGAAAGTGAACATAATTTCCTACAGGGGTCAAACTTCTGAAATTTAAAGTTAAAAACTTAGTTGTAAGTTATTTAAATTACTTACATCAAGTAATTTTAAAAGTCCATATGCTTAAATCTCTCAAAGTACAAAGGAGTTTAGAAATGTTGTATAAGGCTGATCTGAACCGAAACTAAAGTCTGTCCTCTTGAAATTGAATTTAATGTCGAGAATTAAATTACTGAAAACACATTTTTCCTGCAGGTATACTTTCATAGAAACCACGGTAGAAAGGAAAACAAACTTTTGATCATATACTGGCAGGGGAAAAAAGAAAAGAAAAATAATATCCAATGTTTTTAATATACTTAATATCAAACTCAAGAGTTATTTATATGAAAGAGGCAGAGTTGGTCTTGAGCTGCTTCAGTCTATATCTGAAGGTTTTACTGAAATTATGGTCCAGTTTTAGGAGAAAAATTCACAGAAAAGTCAGATTGTAGATTTTGAGAAGGAAACTCTGAGGTGGTGATTTTCTCCAAGATCATGATTGTGAAGTTCAATGAGAGCCTGGATTGCTTCTTCCACAGATCCTAACTGAATGAGCGCCATTTTCCGATCTTTCCTGAAAGTAGCATAAAAAGTACTTAGAATTAATTTTGCTTCCAAATTTCCTCCTTCCATCAGAAGACTTCATTTTACAAAATATATTAAAAGGAGTATTTCGCTTTTGAATGCTTCCTACTCGTCGAGTAGCTATCTATCATCTCCCTTTCCCCCTTTTTCACTGCTTTTAAATTGTCTTCTAAATAAAAAAAACCAAAATATATTAAATAATATTAATGTGTTTCTTGAAAGCAAAGACTTACTGAAAGAATTTAAAAGCCTTTACTGAACATCCAGCCTCTGTGAAAAGGGTCTTCAGATCATCCATTGTAACAGAAGGGCTGTGAAAACATCAGAGCATCAATTACATTAGCTCCAATTCTCAAATGAAGCAAAGATTAACTTGAATCACCATCAAACCTCTACAGTATTTTGTATTTGAACAGAATTACTAAGCCACGTAACAAAGACATTAAGACTGACACACATGTGGCCTCAAACAACAGAATTTTGCATTTATCTTTTGTTTTTTTAACTAGTGTATGAACCCAGGGGTGCTCTACCACTGAGCTACATCTTTGGCCATTTTTATTTTGAGACAGACATTTTTATTTTATTTCCCAGGCTCCTCTTGAACTTGTAGTCCTCCTGCTTCAGCCTCCTGAGCAGCTGGGATTATAGGTGTTTGCTACCACATGGGGCGGGCCTGTCTCAATCTTGGCTAAAGACACTGGCAAGTATAAAAAGGTCAAAGAATTCTTTGTGTATGTGTTCTTTTAAAGTGATTATTATAAAACTGACTCAGTAACTAACTAGCACTTCCAAAGTTACTTCGCCAGCTCTGATTTGTCTGTTACAGTCTAGAGTTCTACATTTTCAATTACTTTCACAGTAATACTTAATAATGGATATGTGGTAGTCAGGTTCTGAGATGGTCCCCAATTATTTCTGCCTCTCATATTCACAAGCTTCAGTATTCTCTTCTTATAGTGAATAGGGATACAGTAGAGATACTCTACTGTAGAGAGTATAGAGATACTCTGTAACCCTTAGGATATCAAAGAAATGATGGCATGTTCCTTCAGATGACTGCACCCTTGCCCAGCCTTTTACTTTGGGGGGCCATGCTGGTAACTGAACTCAGGGCCTTGTGCAGGTTAAACACATGATCTACCACTGAGTTATACCACCAAACCCTCCCCCTTACCCAGCATTTTAACTGCAAGCATATGAGAGATTTCAGCCAAACCCACCCGGCTAAGCCGCCTCTGGATCCCTGACTCACAATAATAGTAGGAAAAAATGAATATTTACTGTGTTAAGCTGTTATGTTTTGGGGCGATCTGTTATGTGGCAGCTGAAGACTAATATAATGGTCTATAAACAGAGTTAACTGAAGATAAATCTTAGCCCACGTTCTTGGTTTATTTTTTCCTTTTTTAAAAACTTTTTCAATTATATTTTAATGCTATATTTTAGATGTACATAATGATAACATTCATCATAGGGGATTTGTACTTGTACATGGTGTATCTTGTTGCTTCTTTTTTCCCATGTCCCTCCCCTCCCTTTAACCCCTCCTCCCTCCTTATTTACAAAAAGCTTTGTTTCCATTTTTTCCTTCTATTTCTTATTTCTCTTGTCCCTCTGTTCCTTTCCTCTCCCATCCCTTGTTCCCTTTCCCATTTGGACATTTTCTTCCCTTTCCCAATATAATACATTTTAGTCTTTATTTACACTTTTCAGTTTCTCACACCAGAGAAACAATGTGGTATTTAAATATGTGTGTCCAATTTATTTCACTTAGAGTAAGTCTCAAAATGCATCCATTTACCTAGAAATCTCTCAAGCTTATCATTCTTTATGGCAGAGTAGTACTTCATTGTATAAAAAAACCACATAGTGGCACAGTTTGTAATAGCTAAATCTTGGAAACAGCCCACATGCCCATCAACCAAGGAACGGATAAAGAAAATGTGGTTTTTAAAACTTTTTTTTTTTGACAGGGTCTCACTGTGTAGTTTAGGGTGGCCTTGCATTCACTATGTAGCCTAGGCTGACCTCAAACTCATGATGATCCTCCTGCCTCAGCCTCCCGAGTGGTGGGATTATAGGCATGCGTTACCACAGCACTTTTTTCTCCAAAGAAGAGATGTTTAATTTGTCTCATGCCTTCAAAGGTTTTAATCCAGGCTCAGCTGGCTTCAAGGCAGAACCATCATAGTAAAAGGGATTGGTGGAGCAAAGGTGCTCACTTCATGGTGGTCCACAACTAGAGCAGGGAACAGTGCCCTTGAGCCCACATTCTATTCCTCACTGACTTGGTGTATTTGTATCACTTTGCATGAATTATTTACCATGAGTCTCTGTTCTATCAATAAAATGAAACTAATATCTTTACCTGAAAGACTATTATGGATAAAGAGATAAAACCAGAATATACAACAGTGGGTGTAAGGAATTAGCAAGTAGGGAGAAATGAGAAGTTACAGCTTCATGGATACAGTGTTTCATTTTGCAATGATGAAAAGGTTCTTCAGACAGATATAGTTGATGGCTGCACAATAATGGGAATGCATTTAATGTGAATGTTCCCTGCACTGTACACTTATGAACAGTTACTTTGCTGCACATGATGCATGTGCTCTCAGCTACTCAGGAGGTTGTGGCAGGAGGATCACAAGCTTGAGGCCAGCCTGGGAATTCAGTGAAATCTTGTCTCTAAAATTTTTTTTAAAAAGGGCTGGGGATGTAGTTTAGTGCTCCCTGGGTTCAACCTCCAGCACCACCCTTACAATAATTTTGTATTATGTAAAATTTACTGCAACTGTCTTTAAAAAGCTTTTTTAGTATACAATGTACCAATACATGTTCTTGGTAAAAATAAAAAAATAAAAATTAAAAAAAAAAAAAACTTTCTTAGGAACATTAAATGAGGCAATAGGCATAAAGCACCAGCATAGTCCCCAGAACCTGGAAGAAGGCTCAAAAGATACTAAGATATTTCTTTTGCTACCTATATAACTGTTATGGTTTGTGTCTAGATGTCACCCCCAAAGCCTCATGTGGTAAGAAGTAGCTGGATCTAGAATGTGTGATTACTAAATTAGTCCACTGATTCGTTTGGCATGGTTCTGCTGGGATCAAGGATGTGACACTAGGATTAAGGGTATTAGGATTAAGGGTAGGAGTATTGCCCACCCTAAAGCCAGGTACCCTGGACAAGATATAAGACACAGGAAGAAGCTGGTTCCCCGCTTGCTTGTATTCCTTGCTTACTTTGCTGCTTTCTGCCTGTCTGCCATGCCACCCTGCCTTAGACCCAGCTGACTGTGGACTGAAACCTCTACAAACTGTGAGCTAAATAAACCCTTCTTCCCCTAACTTTGGGGGTCGGGTATTTTGTCCCAGCAACGAGAGAAAACCTAACTAACACAATAACCTATGTAGGTTGCAACTGGTAGCCAGTTCCTGCATAATGTGTTGTTTTCAAGAAGCTAACAAAGACATACTCATTTAGCTACTTCACAGTGATACACTGCCAAATTTCTGTATTCATGTACTCTAGATTTTTTTTTTAAGTGACTGCTCCAATTTCTCAGTTGTATGAAGTTTACTGCCCAATTCAGATTATAGGTTTCTCTTAACTTCCTAACTGCAGACCAGCAGGGAGGCTGGGCATTTAACAGTAGTATTTTGAATAATTCTTTTCCTTTGCTAATTTGCTTTTTTTGGGGGGGGGGTGCAATGAGGGTCAAACACAGGGCCTTGTGCATGCCAAGCAACCACTCTACCGCTAAGCTATACCTCCAGCCTTTAGCTCATATTCTTATTCTCAATGATAATCAGAGAACTTTACCCTTGCCCATCTCCTCAGATTTAAATTTTTACACACACACACACACACACACAAATGTATCTCCCAATTTTAGTATATGTGCTGCCAAAGTGAGCACAAAAAATGTATCTCCCATAGATCCTCCTTCCAAAGTTTACTCTCTTTCATGTATTAGTTTAATATATACAAAATTGACAGTTTTGTAGATGAAGGATTAGAACCAGAGTTGCCAGATGTTTTCTTGAAAGTGTCAGATAGTACATATCTTAGTTTTTGTGTGCCATATAATCTCTGTTGCAGCTATTCAGCTTTGCTATGATGACTTAAAAGCAGCACTATAGAAATTAATGAGTATAGCTGTTTTACATCAAACTTTATAGAAGATGAAAATGAATTTATGTAATTTCTCATATCGAAAATATTTTTCTTTTGTTTTCTCAACCATTTTAAAATATAAAATGACCCTTAACCAGGAATACTGGTACACACCTGTAATCCCAGCATTCAGGAGGTTAAGGCAAGAGGATGGCAAGTTTGAAGCCATCTTGGGATACACAGTGAGTTCAAGGATGGTCTGGCCTGAATTATACAGTAAGAATATCTCAAAAACAGAAACTAAAAAGCAAACATCATCCTTAGCTCATGTGCTATACAAAAATAGCCCCGGGCTGAGGTTTGTCAATCACAGAGTTTGAAGATAACTAAAGATCACTATTAACCAATATAATACTAGTTAAGAAAAAGACATGTAGATGGTCACAGAAAATAACTCTGAGTGTCCCTGCCCCTGATAGGGACTGAACCCAGGGCCTGTGCATGTGCACTGGGCTACATCTCCAGTCTTCCCCCCCCTCTTTTTAAATTTTTGAGATGGGATTTCTCTGAGTCACTAAATTGGCCAGGCTGGGGTTGAATCTGGGATCCTCCTGTCTCAGCCATTTAGAATGCTGGGATTACAGGCATAAGGCACATTACCAGCTACCATTCAGTTTTTAAGTAATCTATAACTTGCAGAAAAAAAACACACCAAATTCATTTTCACTAAATCTCCCCCACCTCACCCATGGTACTAAGCTACATCCTCAGCTTTTTTGTATTTTAGTTTTGTATTTTGAAACAGAGTTTTGTTAAGTCACTAAATTGCCAAGACTGGGCTTGAACTTGGGATTCTCCTGCTTTAGCCCTTCAGAGTGCTGGAATTACAACCATGTGCTATATCACATCAAGCACCAAATTCTTACATGCATAAATTATTTGATTTCTACTACATTAGTTACATAAGAGTCATTACTTCTGGGCTGGAGATTTAGCTCAAGTGGTAGAGCATTTACCTAGCAAGCACAAGGCCCTGAGTTTGATCCCCAGCACCAACCCTGGAAAAGTCATTACTTCTACCAAGAAATAGACAAGTATTTGCCAACATAGTATTTCTGCAAACACTTATCTTTATGCACTTCTATAAGTCAGAGGCTGCTAGTTATTTTAGAAAATTTGAAAACACTGATCTTTCACATTCTTAGTATGACTGTAGATACAACCTTCTTAAGGCATGATGGCAAAACTGGTAACCAAGATAACTGCCAAATTAGAACAATTTCAGAGTATTTACCTCTCCCAAACCACATAGTGTTGATTATTAGTCACCTAAATGAGTAACTTATTAGGTACATACGGAATGTTGGAAAGATGCAGTGTGGCTGATGGTGGAAAAATATTCTGGAAATTTTTAGAGCCAGGCTTTTTAAAGCGATGCAAAGGACTATTGCTGAAATCCTTAGTCAGACCTTGGTCTTCTTGTCCCTCCCGAGGAAGCTGAACTGTTTGGTGTTTGGACAGTGTAGCACGGAGCACTTTTCCATAAAGTCTTTGACCACTTAGATGGTTCATTGCTATTGGAAGAAAGTAAGTTTGAGTATCAAGATGGATTCTCAGTACTATTTGCCTTAAGTTACCAGAAATTATTTTCACTGAATCCTTTAAAATTAAGACAGCTTGAGGATTAAAAAGATTTTAATTTCAAAAACTCTTAAGGAAATGTGTTTAGTTTCTTCATTTTATTACAGTAAAATAATTAAAAAAACAAAAACAACCAAACGAAAAATAACTACCTTCCCAGCAGAGTGCTAGGAAGTTCCAGAGAGCCTAGAACATAACAAGTACTCATGAAGTGGTTTTTGAGTATGTTAGCTTTATCTTACAGTATTTTTTCATGAAATCTGAATAATAATATTTTAATAGCTGCTTTAAAAGTAAGGCTGTGGAACTATACCTTCTTGTACCATCATTAGGAAGTCTGCTCAAACTTTTAAGCCACTCAACAATTATAGAAATTTAGAAGTTAAACAAAGAATTCAACAAATAAAATGAAACAAAACAAGCCAAACTTAATAGTAACTTAATAGAAAACCTTAGAAGTAGAACCTATAAACATTAACAATATTGTTCAAGTATATAGATGAACTTCCGACAAAAGAGTAATGAATATTTTTTAATCTTCAAGTATGAGCAGATCCAAATAATAAAGAAGACTTTAACACAGGAAGAACTCTTAGCAAATTATATTGCTTCTAGATACACGTTTATTTTGAAGGAAAATTCACATACAAAAAGAACAGGTTATCATCATTATCATTAATCATTAGTACCTAGCTGGGCTTGATTTGCATCTGCCATCTGAACCAAGGCATTTTCCTTTTTATTAAACATTATCTTCACTCGATGTACATCACCATACACTCCTAATTAAAACAAAACAAAATAACACAGTATTTATTTAGTGCTTGATTTTATGACAATTAATTAATTCTACTAAATACCTAAAGGTTTCTTTTTTCACACTATATGTTAACACATGGAAATTTTGATACATACTGTTTCAAATTCCAGATCTACCCATCTACTCAGTTTTTCACTTGAATGTATCATAAACACTTCAGTGTTAGTATGTCCCAAATGGATTCACCCCTCCTACTTTTCTCCACTTCAAGCGCTGACTAATTCTGTGGATAAATGACACCACCTTCCATATGATCGCTACAGTCAGACAACTGGGAGTCATCTTTGAATTTCCCTTTTCTTAAACTCTTATGTCTAATCAATCAGCAGCATCCACTGATTCCATAACGTAACTATATCTCATGTTTTTCCACTTCTCCCTATCCTCACCACTATCACAGTAATCACTACTATTTCATATAAAGACTATCAAAGCAGCCTCCTAATTATCTCATTATACTCAATTTTTCTTTATCAGTGGCTCTCTGAAGTGGATCCCCCCATCCCAGAATACAGGCAAAATGATTCACTGGGGTGTGAAAAGAGAATAAAGCTCTTATCTAATACTGATCTGTTTATATAACTAGCAGGAAGAAAACTACATTTAAAAGTTTTTAATCTATAGAGTTATAGACAGGATGTTCTACAATGTGAATAGCACTTCCTCATTTTTTTCCTCACATACTGCAGTTTATGTTATCACTGATACTAAGGTCTCATTATTATCCTTTGTAATGCAGTAAGAGAAAGACTATAAAATCTTCAAGGCACACAAAGGAGAGATGCTTATCTTGTGGGCAAGTATCTAACAGAATGAATCTAGGTATGAATCTAGAATCAATCTAGAGACTTTTAAAATTTAAAACAAAAAGACAACTATTTTAAATTTGCTGCCATTCTCAGAAAGGACAAGTTCCTGAAACAGACATTCTGTTTTTTCTTTTTCCTTGCAGTACTGGAGATTGAGCCCAGTGCCTTTGCATTGATCTACCTCCGCAGCCCTTTTTATTTTTCGTGAAAGGGATTCACTAAATTGCCCAGGTATGGTTCGAACTCATGATCCTCTTGCCTCAGCCTCCCAGAGTGCTGGGATTACAGGCATGTGGCACTATGCTTGGCTGAAGTAGACATTTTTTAAAAACTAAATGCATATAATTTGTTCTTAAAATATGGGCAGTATGTTTTTTAAATGAGCAAGAAAATTTATTTTTAGAAAGACACACTTTGACTAGAAGAGTCATATAAAAACGTAGTATCAATACATGATTTTATTATTGAGGATTACTTAAATACATCATTATTTAAACTTTTACAGTGACTGCCTATGAGCATAAGGGTTTCTTTCTTTTTAATGAGGTACCTTTTGGGGGTGATGGAAAAGTTCTAAAACTGGACTGTGGTGATGGTGTGGTATTGGACAGCGAATTACATGGCTGTAAACTATACTTCAAAAATGCTGTTTAAAAAAACAAGGTGTTGTTGATGCATGCCTGTAATCCCAGCTACTTGGGAGGCTGAGGCCAAACCTGAGCAACTTAGCAAGACCCTGTCTCGAAACAAAATTAAAAAGGGTTACAGAGGTTGCTCCACTGGGCTTCCTTCACTTCCATGTACTAGGAAATCAATCCCCACCTCCACCCATCTCTCTCTGCTAGTATCTGTGAAAAGACATTTATCATCACTTTCTCTGCACCTGACTCTTCCTCATTTTTCACAAGTCAGCTTAACATTTCTACTGATTCCCTCAGGTTAGCACTCCCTGCTTTATGCCACCATTAAAACCTCGATTTCTCCTATTATAAAACTTTGCCATAATTACTTACTAAACCTTATTCCCTGTCTACCCTCAGTGTCAAACATACTACTTGGCATACAGAGGTAATCAATAAATATCACTAATTAGGGGTTGAGGATTTGGATCAGTGGTAGAACACTTGCCTAGCAAGCACAAGGCCCTGAATTTGATCCCCAGCACCAAAAAAACAAAACAGACAAAAACACCAAAATTGGTAATATCACACTAATTAAATCAAATGTGCTCAATTCATACCTACAGAAAACATTAAAAATAATAAAAATGAACTTACCAAATAGGATAAAAAGTCCATGTGGTGTGATAAGCTGTTTGAAAAGGATAATGCAAAATATAAATGTTGAACTAAACAAGCACATTTTTTAAAGTAAATTTATTTGTAATGCAATAAATGTTCAATCCCCAGCACCAAAAAACCCAAAACACCAAAAAACAAAAAAAAATATAATGCAATAAAGACAATGGGCTGTGTTTAAAACACCTTTTAATATACTTCTATATACACTAGTAATGAATTTTAGTAAAAATCCTTAAAACAAACCAGGATTTTAATTTGAATACAATCCTACATCAGAAACCACTATGCCTTCTCCTGAAAGACTACATGCAATACTCAACTCACATCAGGATTGAGATTGGTGACCAGTAGAACAGAATTTCCTGGTATACCACCTGCCCCAGGAATGGCCATTCTTCCAGTGATAGCAGAAGAGGTAAGTGCAAGTGGACCAAGGGCTCCAGGAACAGCTGGGACTGACAGACCTTTTAAAAACATCAAAAGTGTTCACATTCTAGTTATCCAGAGGATTTTAACACTTGCTATAACAAGTAAAAGGAAAAAAAAAAAATGGAGAGCAAACATGTAGAAGAAAATGTGTCGAGGCTACAAAAGGATGTAGAGAGCCAGTTTGTGCTCCTGTAAAGTGCTATGTACATATTATCATGAACAACAAGACTTACAGAATTCAACATTCTTTTGTAGCAGACATTTTTCAGACCTCTCCCATAGATATACTATAATTACTGAAAGTTCTATAACACCTTAATATTGACACTGTATTTAAAGAACACTTTCCCAGAAGTCCCACCATTTGTGTCTCAGCTTTAAAATTACCTAAGGTAAAATCTCTAATTTATGTAAAATGAAGTTTTATGTTCTAGTTTACGTTCTTTAATTTACTGATTTTTAAAATTCAACATTTTCATGTCTGACAACTTTATTATGTATCATGTAATTAAACTATAGTATGTTTTATATTCAGCCTATTCTGCCTGACAATCTAAGAAAGCTATTACTACCATCATCTGCATTGCTGAGTTTTTAAAAACTGCAGATCACATTTTCAGGCTGAATACTTTTTCCACAAAATCCATATCCAACAGCACTTGTTACATGACCCTCTTTCCCATGCTCTTCTAACCCAACCCTGCAACTTCTGGTACTGTCTGTAGGTCTGTTATATATCAGCTAAGGGCATATTTTATGACCATTTGTGTTTGTGTGGGGGGGGTGTGTGTGTGTTTGTGTGTGTGAGAGATCTTCTAGACCATAAAAGTCTTATCAAGTCAGGAGCCTCTTTATTCACTTTTTATCTTTCTAAATACCTATTATTGTGTTAATTATAAATACAGTGGGTTTAAGAGAAATACCTAGAGTGAGGGAAAATATTTCACTACTTGCACATGCCTACCAATTAAATTTTGAGGAGTTTCAAATAAATATGATCCTTTTAACAGATTACATACAATAGTCACTTAAAAATATATTAAGATGTATTAAAAAACCACCAAAAAACTAAGACTTGATATGTATTTCGTTTTTTGTTTTTTTTTTGTTTTTTTTTTTTTTTTTTTGGTGCCGGGGATCAAACTCAGGGCCTTGTGCTTGCTAGGCAAGCACTCTAACCGCTGAGCTAAATAAATCCCCAGCCAAAACTAAGACTCGAAACTCAACCTTCATACCAAACTTTTCTTCTTATTTAACTATCTCCTCAACTAGATAGAGAGTACTTAAAATTCCCAGCATTAGAATGTTAGGGTATAAAGGTCATTACAAGAAGGCAGCTAGACTGTAATTTAAAATCAGCTACATTTATGAATTAGCTGGGAGCTTGGAACCTAACATATAAAGTCAGCTTCAAAGTATGCCATTCCCATACTCACCAACTTCAGTGCTTTTTTTTTGTTTTGTTGCTTGGGATTGAACTCAGGGCCTTGTGCTTGTTAGGCAAGCACTCTACCACGGAGTTAAATCCCCAGCCCCACTTCAGTGCTTTTTTACAGAGATAAAACCATAAAGTCTTTTTTTCTTTTCCTTAAATTATGACCAAATTCACTGTTTACTACATAGAAAAGTACGAGAATCATTATTAATCAATTCCCATCTCTCAATTATTTCCATTAAAGAAAAAATATATATCCCTTGATATAAATGCTATGCATATACTTGTACAGTAATCTGAATAAATCAATGGCAAAAGATTTTCTAAAGAAGTTTAAAAGTATATGTTTCTATTAAATCAAATACTGACTACATACCGTGTGTGAGTGTCCTCAAAGGCACTAAAGACACATAGATTAATCAAGAAGCCTACCTGTAAAACTTGACTAAGGTTATTTAAAGTAGTCAGCCTATGGTTATCTGTGCCAATAACAAGTATTAAGTGATGCAGAACATATAATGGAATTGTTGGAATTCAGACTGGAGCCAGAGACAATTATTTGTAAATACAAGGAAGCTGTGTACCATACTATCACTCTATGGCTGACATGCCTAGATGCTTCTACTGTAAATCCTTCAAATTTTTTTATTTTTCAGCTTGGTGAGTTCCTAGAAAATAAAGAACTTCATTTAAAAATCATTTCAAATTCAACTTTAGAAGAGTCACCTGGGCTGGGGATTTACCTCAGTGGTTAGAGTGCTTGCCTCACAAGCACAAGACCCTGAGTTCAATCCCTAGCACTAAAAAAGAAAAAAAAAAAATCACCTGTAGCTTGAGGAAATCCAATGGCTGGGGCAAATCCAGCAGCCCCTGCATACGGTGAAGAAATTATACCTGGTGCACCTAGTGGAGAAGAAAGAGAAAGGAGCTAAAATAAATACACCACCCTCTACAAATATACTTATCAGAGGAGTATAAAATGGGTACATTATGCATAAAGAGAACAGAACTGTTACAGAATAAATACTTGTTCAATGTGTGACTCTTACACCATGTAAGAGCCTCTGTCATCTCCAGAGGCTAACCTCTTTTGACTGGCTTCAAGGAGGAAGGGTATAGCTTAGCTGTAAACTAAACTTGCACTAGGCTGAGATTGTAAACCTTATTTAGAGTAATTTCCTACATGAAAAGTTATCAAATATTTATTAAATCTTATTAAATCATACAGTTATCTATGGGGTACTGTGCTGATAAAAACAAATATGAGATAAAAATTCTTGTTTCTGAAAGGGTAACAAAATAAGATAGGAAGGAGATTCATATCTTGAGGGTCACCTAGTGGCATAAACAGAAATGTACGGCAAGCAGACTAAAGAGTCACAGAGGATTTGTTAGGATAGGTGGAAGGTTTCTCTGGCAGTAAGGGAAAGCTTGAGCTAGACATTATTATGTAACTAAAAGCCAGAGTGCTTAGTGTGTTTTTATTTATTTATTTATTCATTCATTCATTCATTCATTTATTTATTTTTCCCTTAGTGTGTTTTAGATACTAAACAAATATTAGTCTTATTTTTTAAGAAGGTTGGTGACTGTCATCAAAAACATAGGAGTTATTCGATTCCCAACACCCCCCCCCCAAAAAACCCCATAAAAACAAAAAAACACAGTAGTTACTCCCAGTGGAGGAGTCACCTCTATTAGGAAAACAATGATTTTTGTTTGGGTCCTCTCAAGTTTGAAATGATGGTAAGATACGCAAATGGAAACACAAGTGGAAACAAGGGGCCAAACTCTAATTAATATGAGCAAACACAGATTTGTAGTCATTTGTCTTGAAACAGATGTGAAAGCCATTCAAATGAGAGCTGCACAGAAAAAGGGTATTAAAAAGAAAGAAACAAGAAACAAGGAAAGAAAGCTAAAGATGGAGCCTAGACGTATCAATACACTAAAGCAGCAGAAGGAACACGAGTAGCCAGAATATCCTTAGGATATAAGGAGTAAATAACAGTACCTCAGGACCTAGAGAAACAATTTCAAAAGGAAGAAGACCTTCAATACAAGTCACAGAGAATAAGAAATCAAAAGGAACCAAATGTTTTAAAGAAATAGCACAAAGTGGGATAGCAAAAGTCAAAGGCAGAGTTGTGGTTTTTTTGTTTTGTTTTTGTGGTACTGGGGATTCAACCCAGGGCTTTTATGCAGAGGACCTACATCCTCAGCCCTTCAACCCTTCAAAATTTTTTTTATTTTGTGATAGGGTTTCACTAAGTTGCCCAGGCTGGACTCAAATTTGTGAACCTTCTGCCTCAACTTCCTAGAGTGCTGGAATTACAGGTATGTACCCGTATGGCCAGCATAGTTTTGTTTTTTTAATGATAGGAGATGGGCATATTTATAGGCTGTATTTTCCAAGAATTAAAAGCTCATGTACTTTCATTTAAGTATTTTACATAATTTGTTAAACATACAGCTATAAAAAACAAAAAAATACAGCTATAATTTATAATTCAAAAAATATAGTCATAAGAGACTACAAAGATAGAACTAGCAGAAAGAACTGATATTAAGAGAAGGCATCAAAAAATAATTGATAGAATAACTGTGAAATAAGAAGGGAGATGAAATCCATTCAACAAATAGATATTGAAAGCATACTATGAGCTAAGTATTCTTCTAGTACTGAAGAATCACTGAACAAACAAGACTCTCTGTCCTTGCTAAACATATACAGACCACTGGTAAAATGATTCATTTTTACAATATAAAGAACTATATTTAAGGCATTAACAAAGGACTTAAAGTATTTTGGGGGGGCAGGATAGGGTGGTGGGGTGGGTGGTGGTCCTGGGGATTGAACTCAGGGCCTTGCACTTGCTAGGGAAGTGCTCTACCACTCAGCTAAATCCCTAGCTCTGAAGTGTTTAATTAGGTAAATATAGGGAGAAACCAGTAGACTGTATTATTGTTGCCAAGTATACACTTGTCCCTTCCATACAACTTCAGCCAATTATGTGACCAGCAGCATCTTTTGGAGAAAGAAAGCATACATTTCTATTTAAGCCACACTGGGGTTGATTATGTCATGTTTCTGCAAGGAATAAATACAGAAATGATATATGCCACCGAAGCTTTAAGAGGCATTACAGGTTTACATCAGTACTCTTATTCTTTCTCTCTGTCCCAAGAATGCCACCTTCAGTCTGGGCCCTATATCAAAAAGACATGTGGAGGAGGGCTACAATAGCTGATTCTCAGATCTGACAAGGCATATGAGAAAAATAAACACTGTTTGTCATAAACCACTGATTTATAGGGAGGGAAGAGAAAAAAGTAGTTTTTAAATACAGCAAAGTGGCAAATACAGATGGATATGGAAGGGGGTAAGACAGAACAGTAGTAGGGTTTAGAGAAGTAAGGAAAAATTTTGAGATAACCATCACAGAACATCTAATAGACAAATAAAAGAACAGGCAAACAAACATCAAAGCTAAATTTTAAATAACTGTTTCCAAGTATGATATGATTACTAAGAACAATTGTTAAAATTTGACAAAAGAATCATTTATAGTTCTATAAATCTACACTCCTCAAAAAGCAAATATAGAAACATAACCTGCAATGTAAACAGTTAGACAACAGCCTAGTTTCTCTATTTTATGAAGAGATTACATGTACCTTTAAAAAATGGTTTATTATGTGAATGACTAACAACAGTTATTTTACATTTGGAAAATGACAGCAGTCAAGAAAATACAAATTAATATGGTAACATTTTACCCATGAAATCAGTTTATCACATAATTTACAACAGCAAAATTCTAAAGAAACTAGCTTAAAGTCCAAATTGGAGATTAAATAAATTATGGTGACTTACTAGACTAAGCACAGAAACATTTAAAATATTGCAAGGAGTTGGGATTAAGCTCAGTGTAGAGAGCTTGCTTAGCAGGCTCAAGGCCCTGAGTTCAATCCCCAGCACCACCCCCCCAAATATTGCAAGGAGTATGCACTATGAAAAACACAAAATTAAGTAAAAAAAATTTTACTGGCTCAAAGAAATGTCAATTATTCTGATTTGATCATTATATTTTATTTAATATAATATACTGCATCCCATAAATAAGTGCAATTATTAGATATCTATTAAATAATAAATAAGGTGGCATTAAATAATGGCATCTTTGTATTCTTGTGCAAAAAATTCTGAGATACTAGCAGACTAACACAGACCAATCTTACTACAAATAACGCCAGATGAAAGAGTACAAAGTTTTCTTTAAAAAAACTGGGTGGATGTTCATGATAAAAACACTACAGAAATTAGGAATAGATGGTGTATATCTCAATCTGATAAAAGCCATATACGATAAACCAACGGCCAACATTACACTAAATGGCCAGAAACTAGAAGCTTTCACACTAAAATCTGGAACAAGACAAGGGTGTCCACTGTCACCACTGCTATTCAACATAGTTCTAGAAACATTAGCCAGAGCAATTAGACAAGAGAAAGAAATAAAAGGAATAAAAATAGGAAAGGAAGAAGTTAAACTATCGTTATTTGCGGATGACATGATACTCTACATAGAAGACCCAAAAAACTCCACCAAAAAACTACTGGATCTAATAAATAAATTCAGTTGTGTGGCTGGATACAAAGTCAACACCCAAAAATCAATAGCATTCCTATACACAAACAATACACCCACCGAAAAAGAAATAACAAAAGATACACCTTTCACAATTGCACACAAAAAAATAAAATACTTAGGAATCTATCTAACAAAAGAAGTAAAAGACCTTTACATCGAAAACTACAGCACCCTAAAAAAAAGAAAAAAGAAATTGAAAAGGATATCAAAAAATGGAAGGACATCCCATGTTCCTGGGTAGGAAGAATCAACATCGTGAAAATGGCTATACTTCCTAAACTACTATACAGATTTAATGCAATTCCAATCAAGATACCACTAACATACTTCAAAGAATTAGAGAAGACAATCATGAATTTCATCTGGAACCACAAAAGACCAAGAATAGCAAAAATGATCCTAAGCAACAGGGGAAAAGCAGGGGACATCACAGTCCCCGACATAAAACTATACTATAGAGCTACAGTATTAAAAACAGCATGGTACTGGCAAAAAGACAGACCTGAGGATCAATGGAATAGATTGGAGGATGCAGAAACAACCCCAGGCACACTCAAATACCTCATCTTTGACAAAGAAGCCAAACACACTCATTGGAAGAAGGATAGCCTATTTAACAAATGGTGCTGGAAAAATTGGCTAACCACATGTCGAAAATTAAAACTAGATATATGTCTCTCACCATGTACTAAACTCAAATCAAAGTGGATCAAAGATCTAAACATTACAACAGAAACATTAAATTTACTGGAGAATAGAATAGGAAGAACCCTCGAAGACATAGGGGTAGGAA
>PVJO010013117.1:0-53370 GCA_004026905.1 Hystrix cristata
AAAATATTCAGAAATCATGAGCAAATTAACTCCTTACCTAGCAGTAGTAACCTTCAAAGTGAGCAGATTGAACTCTGCAATTAAAAATTATAGACTGAATGAATGTATAAACAGTACTCTCCCTAAAAAAGCACATTTCACCTGGAAAGCAGATACACTTAAAAGTGGAAAATAAGGGAGAAATTCAAATCCAAATCCATAAACAAGTACGAATAAACATATTCATATCATAAAAAGAATCTAAGCAAAAAAAAAAAAAAAACAAAGAAAGACGAATATTGAAAAAATCATCAAACCAGCAAGAAAATATAGTATTTGTAGATACAATGCTCCCAACACCCAACCATTCAAAAATGGAAAGAAAACATTTCAGTACAATACTATTTATGGACTTAAAGACAGCTCACTGTTACCAATCTGTAGATCATTGAGGCAGAAATTCAAAAAAGATACTTCGGATTTGATTGGTACACAGCAAATACAACTGAAATACATTTTTAAAAAGTGTATCCAACAGCTACACAATACATGTTCTTCTCATTGACATCTAAGACATTCTGGAGATGTCCCTCATGTAAGGTCACAAAACAAATTTCAGTAAATTTTATAAAATCTAAACCATATCATGCATCTATTTGATCACAATAGAGTAGAAACCACAAGTCAATAAAAGAACATCAATAGAAAGGTGCATGTCCTTCTGAACAAACAACGGATCATTGAAAACACAAAAGGTAAGAGCAGAAAACATTTTGAACAAATAATAATATAAAACTGTGGGATATATCAAAAGCAGTCCTAATAAGTAAGTTTATACCAATAAACTCCTACATCAAAAAAGGAGAAAGGCTTACATAAACAAATTTAAAATGGACTGCAATGACTTGAAAAAGCAAGAATAAATTAATCCAAAATTAAAAAGGAGGTAATAGTATAGACCAGAGAAGAAACAAACAAACAAGAGTAAAATCAATAAAAATTTCTGATGGTAAGAGGTAGTTTTCCAAAAAGACGAACCTCGCATATTTTTAGCTAATCTAAGAAAAAAGAGAGAAGACCTAAATAGATGAAATTATACATGAAAAAAGGCACAGTAAGACCGCTAACACAGTAATATGAACAATCATCAAGGTTTATTATAAACAATCACAGCCCAAAGCCTTGTTAAGTGCGGAAGAAATGAATAATTTCCAGAGGAAGTGCAATCTGTGAATATTGAACCATGAAGAAATAGAAAAGCTAAATGAAACAACAATGAGCAATGAAACTGAATTACTAATAAAATATTTTCCAATGAAAAAAGCCCTGGGCCTGATATCTTCAATAAAGAATTCCACAAACATTTTAAATATCTTAATAATTATCAAACTACATCAAGAAATTGAAGACTACTCTGCAAACTCATTCTGTGAGGCCAACATTACACTGATTCCAAATCAGTCATAGTTCAAACTGCAATTAAAAAAAAAAAAAACATGCTGGGTATAGGTGTGCGTGCCTGTAATCTAAGCACTCACGAGGCTGTGGTGAAAGATTCTCCACAAGTTTGAGGCCAGCCTGGACCACATAGAAAGATCTTGCTAAAAAATAAAAAATTAAAATAAAAAATAAAAAGGCAAAAGAAAAAAAAAGTGTCTACTCTAATGTAAAAGTTCTCAAGAAAATGCTAACAGTTTGGAGGGATACAGTTCAGTAGTGGAATGTGTGACTCACATCTGTGAGGCACTGGGTTCAATCCTCCAAACTAAAAAACAACAGAAGAAGAAAAGGATAAAATGTTAGAAAATCAAATCAAACACCATATTTAAAGAAAAAAAAAAGATTTTACATCATGATCAAGTGAAATGCAAGGAAGGTGATTCTATGCAAAGCAGTGAACATACTGGCTCAACAGAATTAATGACAAAAACCATGTAATCATCACGGATGCTTAATTGCTCTAAATTTGATTGCACTGTAGAGTGTACAATTCTGCAGTTGTATTATGAACTGCTAAGCTAAGTCTTTAAAATGGATAAAATGTATTGTTTATTACTGATATATCTACAATGCTTGTACAAAATAGGATCCATCCTATGCAAAAAATGTTGATTCACCATTTTTATAACTATATTTCTAGCTCTGTGTAAATTAGTTGTGTAGAAAAGTCATATGTCACTTACTACTGATTTTTTTTGTTTGTTTTTTCTTTTTGTTTTTTAATTTCCCACTGTACTTGACACTATGGGAAAATCTCTTAGAGCACAGGGACATTGCAGATGTAAAGCCATCAAACTCCAACGGTAGCAAAGCACCTATGAAAGAGCCATCATACATCCTCACCTAAACAAGAGTCATCATTCTTTTGCTCTTTGCACTGGCATCCAGACACTCTGAGTGTGCTTTTAAATATTTACTTGCCAGGTACAAGTTATATTTTGACTAAACTATATTTTAAGTGACAATTTCTCCTTGGACATCAACAAGAGCAGTAGGATCACTATATGAAAGGAAGGTGGATTTCACCAGGATGTCTATGAAACGGACCGCAGTTCTGTTGCTGCTTCAGCTGAACAGTTCTATTGATCCTGGGAGCTGTGGAAAGGTGCTGGTGTGGCCCATGGAATACAGCCACTGGATCAATTTAAAGACAATCCTGGATGTACTTGTCCAAAAGGGCCACGAGGTGACAGTTCTGAAATTTTCAGCTTCCTTTTCTTTGGATGTGGAGGAGGCATCTGCTATTAAATTTGAGACTTATCCTGCATCACTATCTGGAGGTGACTGGGAGTATATTTTTATGGATGAACTCAGGAAATTGATTTATGAGCTACCAAAAGAATCTATTTGGACTTATTTTTCCAAGTTACAGGAACTGATCTGGGAAAATTCCAGTTACTTTGAAATGCTCTGTAAAGAATTAGTTCTGAACAAGGAACTTATAGCAAAACTACGACAATCAAAGTTTGGTGTTCTTGCAGATGCTGTAAGTCCCTGTGGTGAGCTGATTGCTGATCTCCTGAATTTACCATTTGTGTACACCCACTACATGGTTTCAGGCTACACATATAAGAAGTACAGTGGAGGGCTGCCATTTCCTCCATCCTATGTCCCTGTTTCTCTGTCAGAGTCAAGTGATCAAATGACATTCATGGAGAGGGTAAAAAATATGATGTATGTGCTTTATTTTTACTTTTGCTTCCAAACACTTAATGAGAAGAAATGGAATCAGTTTTACAGTGAAGTATTAGGTAAGTTGTCTTTTCAGTTGGTATTTTGAATTCCTAACTTTTCTGTGCCTTTGATGGGAATCTTGAAAGAATATAACATCAGAGGAAATGTTTTACTCTCATACTTTAATGTTGAAGTAAAGATACAAAATATTCTATCAAATTTAAAATATTCTACAAAGGCTGACATAATATTTCTATTGGAAAGATCTGTCCATCACTTGTACAGTACACTTTAAGAGCTTGTGCATTAATGATGTATAACATTGATGATTTTTATAAATATTTATATACATTTCCAGCATTTTATCATCCATGTTATTTCATCTTTGAAAACAGTGATATTAAACTTCCCCATTTGTCTTGATGAATAGATAAATATAAATTGAAAAATTTCACACTTGTTTGTGTCTCTAGGCAGCATTGAAGAAATCATTTCCCCTAATGTAGATTAATTTTCCCTTTACAAATTAAACAATTTTTTTTACATAATTTCATTAATTTCTCACACTTGGCAGATATAGAGCCTCTACCCTAGACAGAGAAAATATAGAAATTGAACTTTAACTCATTACACTTTCCTTCATTATGGCTAGAAATGCATTCACTTGAAGACCTATAATGTTGAGGTATAGGCTGGCAAGATATTAATGTACAGTTTTTATAAATCTATTCTCAATTTTTATTCCCCCTATATTAGGGAAAACTAGTAGTGAAAATAATTTGTATTTCTGTATTCTGAGTTTTCTAGATCTTCTTTAATAATATGTTTGTATAATAACTAAATATTCTTAAATTCTTAACATGAACCAAATATAGCAAGCAAATGGGTATGTAGAATTTAGCCAGACTAAAAATCCTCAGTTCACAGAGACCCAAGGATGATGGTTTCACCTTCTGCATGGAAAAATTAAGCGATATGTTCCCAGGAAAGGTGTTTCAATGACTATTACAGGACTAAATGATAAAGCAATTAAAATATTTCTTCATATTTGATTTGTTATTTAGCAGACTTTAGAGAGAATGCAAATATATATTTGGTTACGATTGTGAGTGTACTGAGGTGAGTTACAGATGTAGGATTCTCAGACAAATATACAGTGGCTTTCACACATCCACACTTAAATATGAATGACAAATATGTGATACATGTATTTTCAATAAATACATATTATACACAAATGATACATGTCTGCATATAGAGATACAAACATAAATTGGTATTTTCAAAGCACAGACACTTTTAAACAGCTTCTGCTACATTACTGAAAAGTCTTTCAGAAAATTACTTGGCAATTATCTCACATTCAATAACTTTAGTGTTCTTTTTCCTCTTCAGGAAGACCCACTACATTACCTGAGATGATGGGGAAAGCAGATATATGGCTCGTTCGAACCTACTGGGATGTGGAGTTTCCTCGCCCATCCTTACCCAATTTTGATTTCGTGGGAGGACTTCACTGCAAACCTGCCAAACCCCTGCCTAAGGTAAACATCGGTTCTTTTTCTTTGATCTTTCAGCAGGAAGTGTTTCGTAATCCTCATTCAGAACATCTGATTTTCATTAACAAAGTTATAGGAAATGAGGAAATGAGACCTGCAAACAGAAATTCCTACATATTTTTTTATCACAAGTCGGTGAATTCTATTTTTGTTAAAAATAAAGGCAAATCTGAAGATTTTGGTGCTGACAGTTAAACAAAGGGATCACAATGTTAAACACATGAGAAAATAATTGCCATCCATTCCAAATATACTGATAGGTGCCTAGTATATCCTACAGGGGAGTGCTGGGTACAGAGAGAAACAGAATAGGCACAAGGTCTGCCTAAAAACAATTCATTTTAATTTGGAAGACAAAGTGTAAACAAGTAATAGAGATTGTGTGGAAAATATTACAATGATGAAAGATCACAGGTGTTGCCAGCTACGGCAAGACTGTAAGTAACCTTAGGAAAACCCCCTTAAGGAACATGGCTGTACTCACCATTGCTGCCTGACAGAAAGCTGAAAGAGAACATGCAGAGCATAGACACTGTATCCTTAAAGAATACCTATTAATTCTGCCACTTGAATTTGAAATCGGTCTCCTTAGTTCACATTAGAAAATGATTTTTAAGTATATAGAATGACATTCCTTATGAAGAAACTTAGTATGTTGCATATTATTTTATACAAATAAAAATCAAAAATTTTTACATTACTATTAACTGACAATGAATGAATTTCAGAGCATTTTTGTTCAGTTTTATTTTCAGCAATGTAAAATAAGTTATTTTAGTGGAAACTTATGAAATTATGAAAAACAATGAATTAATCTACAAAGGATTTTAGAGCAGAGAAAAAGATAACTGCAAAGCCATCTCATTTTTATTTTAATTTTTCTTGATACTTATGGCAAGAGAAGTAAGCTGCCCATGCCAAAATAAGACAAATTTCCAAATAATCTCCCCGGAAAAAACAGAAATGATTGGGCGGAAGTATGGAAATGAATAATTAATCATAGCTGGGGATTTAGCTCAGTGATTAGAGTGCTTGCCTTGCAAGCACAAGGGCCTGAGTTTGATCCCCGGCACCACAAAAAAAAAAAAAAAATTAATCATGAAGTAAGATGCTGAAATATGCTCCTTCCATGAATATAAATTACTATTAACATCATGATAAAGTAATTAATCTAGGTATAAGTTTTGTCACAGTGTCTACCTCGCTGCAATTAAATTTTTAAAATATCATGACATTAGTCAATTAGTTCAAAAGTAGTAAGGCAGACTTTATTAAAGACTATCTAGAAAATATAAGGATCAGTGTCATGAGGTTTGCCAAAAGGAAAAAGACATTGGGCTCACTCCTGTATGCAAGGAAAAAAGAGATTAACAGCCAGATTTCAGGGTTGGAATCAGCAGATCCAAAATTATTAAAAACAAACACCAGAGATCAGGTGAGATGCTGGCCAAAACCAATGTAACAGGATTCTTCCTGAAGGCAGAACAGGATATGTACACAACACATGGGAAAATATTAGAAAGTAAGGAAAATAATTCCATATCCAGGTGACCAGATGTGAGAAGTTAAGGATTCTGGTTTGGAACGACTCAGAAGGATTTGAACTAAAATTGATCAAGGCAGGGAGAAATAAAACAGTCCATAGTGAAGGTCTACCAGAGAAGAGAGACCAAGAGATCCCACCAGAGTTTGGTCAGGGAGCAAATATTCATCAGTTCGCCCTCTCACTCGGTGAAAGGAGAGTTACTGTGCCTTCCTCTGAAGAACATAAATCTGTTTGCTCATATCATTTTGTTTCTTGGAGACCTGATCAGTCTTTTCTTGAAATGTAACATTAGAAATTATTTGCTGCATGGTGTTAACATTCAGTTATTTAATCAGGAAAATTTCCATGAAAACAAAAGAAAATCAAAGAAGAGTCTTTGCAATTCTATTGGATGTGTGTTTATTGAGTTGAGGGTCAGCCAATTGAGATTTCGAGACGTGAGACCACTAAGGGTGAAAGGTTGAGTATCTGTAGTGATGGCACAGACAGTCATGGTTATAGCTCAGAACATAGCAACATAGCACCCAGCTCTGGCTGGTGCCGCTTCTTAGAGAGTCATTGTCTTAGTTACTTTTCTCTCATTGCTGAGACAAAATACCTGACACCCAATGTTAAGGGAAGAAAGGTTTATTTGGCTTACAGTTTGTAGAAGTTTCAGTCCACAATCAGCTGGGACCAGGGCAGGGTGGCATGGAAGACAGGCAGAAGGAAGCAAGGTAAGCACGAGAAGCAAAAAGGGAGTAGGCAAGTGTCTTTCTTTCTCTTATGGTTTATACAGGCTACCTGGCTTTAGGGTGGGTAGCACTCCCACCCTTAATTCTAATATCTTTAATCCTAGCATCATATCCTTCAGCCCAGCAGAACTATGCCAAACCAATCATTGGACTAATTTAGTAATCACACATTCTAGATCAGCCCCACTTATGACCACATGAGGCTTTGGGGGGGGCCGTCTAGACACTAACCATAACAGTCATAGTACATATCAGAAAAGTCAGGACATTATATTCCATAGACCAAGTTATGAAGACAGCTACTTTAGTTTGGAGCCTTATAGCTACACATTGAAGGAAAGTAAAATTTGAAATTTGGTGAGTGGACATAATGTGACCCAGTCCAATTTATAAATACTAACACAAAAGTTTATGCTACGGCAATTCATTCCAACATAAAGTATACCTATAAGTAAATCTATTTCTCATCAATAATAAATTGGGTAAGGTTATTAAAAGTTGAATGAGTCTGGTCTCAGTGGATCCACTTCCTTTTAATAAGAATGGAACAGTTCACAAAATGTCTTTGTAGTTTGACTTGTGGGATCTTTCACGTGGAATTGCAGAATAGATTTTTTAAAGCCTCCAAAGCATGCAAGTCAAGCCAGAATCTAGACTCCACCTCAGTATCAGTAGATTTGACAGTGACAAAACAAGACCATGTCACTTGAATAAGGTAACCTGTCAAAGATATTGGGCACTGTTACCCAGGCAGCAGGCTAATTATTCAAAAGGGTTCATAGCACTGAACAAAGTTAACATTTTTTCCTCGTATTAGATTCTACATATATTATTCCTAAGTAGGACTAATCAAATAAAGCCTTCATAACACAACTATTGTTAGAAATTGAATGCACCATCAAGGAATAATGATTCTTGTTAAGTTGTTTAAATAATTATATTGTCATCAAATAGAACACTTCATGTGTGTTTTCCAATTCTGCAGACATCAACGACACAGGAATAAGTAGAAGTTTTTCTGTGTTAAAATAGCTTAATATGCAAATTTGTTATATATTAACATAGTACCTGAGAGAAGAAAAAGCTGTGCCTTAAACCTTGAAAATGCAGAAAGGGACTGCCACACAATCTTCAATGCTATGTCACTGCCCAAGCCTTGCATCTGGCTGAGAGACAAAGCCCACAACTTGTTGGACGACTGCACAGCCCCAGGGAAAGTGTACAATGTGTACCATGAAACTGCCCCAGGGAAAGTGCCCATGAAACGCCAGATGACCGACCCATTTCCTGTCACACACCAGAACCCATAAGGAACACCAAACCCAGGTAGCAATTGCAGGTCTGACCAGACAAGCCCACACCAAGCTCTGCTCCTGGGGTCTTCTCAGTACTGGACACCAGAGATGACACCCAACTCACCTACCAGACTGAAGAAGAGACCAACACCCCGAAAGGAAGTGTTACTTGAGTAGTGATGTGGTACTCTACCAGAGAGACCTGGTGAGAGAGTCCCTAGGTCATAGGCTTGGAGAGGGGAAGAGCTCACCAGAGGTCTCCTTGGATTCCTTGAGAGACCCAGGATCAGAACAGGAAGTTCACTGGGCCTTCATTCTGTGAAGGGAGGCCAGCTTGGGGCATGAAACAACCAGAGCTAGCCATCCTGAATGAGAAGGTAGCCTAGCAGTCTCCTTGACCTGTAGCACAACTGCTTACACTCAGCACAATCTACTGAGCTGAAGTATTATAGGTCAATATACTTGTAGTCTGTCTGCATTAAAGTCATAATCTCCTGCTTAAAGGATGTGCAGGAGTGGCTCCTAGGGTTTGGCAATTCTCAGTTGCCACTTGATGACACTGTTTATTACCATAAACAAGATAACACAGTACTGAATAACAACTGGCTTGTTAGGCCAATATCTGGAGTTCCAAGGGGTTCTAATAATCAAAAAACAGGTAAACATACACATAGGTTCATAGAGAAGCAAGGCAACTCTTAAGATCTTCTAACTCTCCTAAGACAGAATATGGGGTCAAAAATGAATAAGAAAACAAATGTTAGGTAGCAGAATTCCATGACAATTTCATAGACAGGATGAAGAAATAAGATGAACTCGAAGAGGAAAGAAATGAAAAATGCACAGCATTGTCACTTAATGTACCCTAGGTGAATTCAAGGAAAAATTGACCAAACTGATAGCAACAGTTAAAACTATCAATGACATTCAACAAGCACATAGAATCCTTGAAAAGATGTCAGACTGAAAGACATGAAATAACAAAATATGTTTAGAATTCATAAATTGCAGAACAGATCAGTGCAAAGGCAGGAGGCTTGAAATTGAGGACCAAATGGTAAATTATCAAGAACTCCTCAAACTGCCATTAAAGAAACAGGGGAAAAAGAAAAGCCAGTATCTACTACCTGACACTAAGAAGATCAACCTAAGGCTAATTGAAGTTAGAGAAGCCCTAGAAGGTAACACAGGCATAATTATTAACATGTTTGCAGAAAGCATAGCAGAAATCTTTTCAAATAGTTGAAAAGTGTTCAACATGCAAGGAAGTAAGGATTACAGGACACTGAACTGCTGTAATGTAAGAAGGAGAGTCCCCAAAATATCCTTATTACATTTCCATATAACCAAAAAAAAAAAGAATTTTAAAAGCAATCACAAAAAAAAACAAACAAAAAACCACACACACATATATAAAGGGAAGCTTACTACAACAAAAGCAGACCTCTCAACATAAATCCTGAAGGTCAGAAGAGCTAAGAGCGAAGTCTTTCAAGTCTTAAGAGCAAATACCTTCCAACCTACACTAAATCGTCGAGGAAAATTTCATTTCAAAATGCTGTAAGTGAAGAAATCAGAATATTTCACAAACAAGACAAACCTAAGAGACTTCTGACTATGAAACCCATACTGCAGGAAATATTAACAACATGCTACATGAAAACAATGAAACTAATACAGCTACAAAGCTGACAAAATGAAAACACTGCATAAGGACATGGAAAAACAATAGCCTAAAAACAGACATGAAGAGAAAAAAAAAAAAAGAGTCAACAAGGAGGAAGAATCCAATGATAGTAAATATCCAAAATATCCCAGTAATATCTTTCAACATTAATGATCTCAATTCACCAATTAAGACACAGATTTGTAGACTGAATAACAAAAATGATTCCAATAGTCATTTGTACTCAAGGAGTTCATCTAATCAAAAAAGATATTTGTGGACTAAAAAATTAAATGATGGGAAAAATTTTCATGCACTCAGACCCTGAAAACAAGCAAGAGTAACAACTTCAATCTCAGAGAAAATAAACCTCAACCTAAACTGAGTAGAAGAGCAAAGAAGGTCAATACTTTCCACTTTAGGGGAAAACCAAACAAGAAGAGACAAAGTTTACAAATATTTAGGCACTGAATACTGGACCACTTACATTCATAAAACAAATACTGCTAAACATAAAAGATCAAATAAATACTAACACAAACATATTAGGGAAGCTTAAGACCCCACTATCGTAAAAGATGGATCAACAACACAGAAAATCAATAAAGAAACATCAGAACTGATCTAAACCATTGAACAGAGGACTTAATACATATCTACAAAATATTCTACTCCACTACAATACTTTATAGCTTCTTTTCTGCAGCACAAGTTTTTTTTTTCCAAAAAGATCAGATAGTAGTCCACAAAACCAGTCAAAGTAAACACAAAATGATTGAAATTACTCAAGTGTACAACAAGACCACTGTGCAATGAAAATTGCAATCAATGACAGAAGAAATCAGAGAAAAGGAAGAATGACAAGGAAAGAGTACAACATACTCTTAAACAAAAAATGGGCCACAGAACAAGTCAAAGAAGATTTTAAAAGATATCTGGAAGTTAATGAACTGCTGCTACAAATCACCAAAACCTATGGGACACTATGAAAGCAATCCTAAGAGCAAAGCTTATCACAATCAATGCTCACATTTGGAAAACAGAGCAAGCTCAAATAAATAACCTTATGTGAAACATTAAGGTACTTGAGAATCAGCAACAATACAGACCCAAAAAGAAATTAAGGATGGAAATTATAATGGTTAAAGGGTAAATGAATGAAATTGAAACAAACAAAAAAAAGAAAATCAAAGAATTGAAGAACTAGTTCACTGAAAGAATAAAAAACCATAGATAAGCCCTTGGCCAGACTTACCAAAAGACAGAAAACATTCACATCAATAAAATCATAAATGAAAAAGGAAAAATTACAACACACACTTTCCAAAGCTAAAAGATAGTATCTTGTCTCAAAAATTGTATTCTAATGAATAGGAAAATTCGGAAGAGGACAGATTCCTAGACTCATACGAATCACAAAATCAAGGAGACTCCAAAATGGCAGAACAGGAAGGGTCAATGTATCAGACCCTCCAGGGATAATTGCCCATGGGTGGAAAAGTAAGGATGGGAGAGGAACACAAGTGAATTTAAAAAAAAGAAAAAAAGGAAGGAAGAAAATACGATCAAGAATTACAGAAGAGGCAATACAAAGATCCAGAAATAAGGGAGAGGGTGCAGTGGGATGTCATGCAGCCCAACCACAGTGCAGGTGGACCGAAGCACAGCTCCAGAGAACAAACAGACTGCACAATACTCATGGAGGAGACCCAAACATCACAGAGACGGGTGAGATGGTGTAGCACATGTAGCAGAGATGGGAGAAGCCACAGGGATCAGCAGAAACATGCAGTGCATCTGGTGGAGTTGGGCAAGGACACCTCAGGGGAAGAACAGTGAACCCATGGAAAGAGCACACCATGCAGACCAGTGCAGCTGCCAACTAAAAGACAGTGTAAAGACCCTTCTCTACACACAGAGGAATGGAGAATTTGCAACAATCTTATGGAGTGAGACATAACAACTCGAATTGAACCAATGGCACCTTCAGTGACCCTGAACCCACAATTGGTGAGTGAAGGCACAGCAGTGCTCTAGGAGAGAGACGTGAGGATCAGAGGGGAGTGGGGATCACCATTTTGCTTAGGAAAGGGTGCCAGGCTGGAACTTCAGTGGTGGAAGGTAGCAGATGGCAGAAATAAATTAGCAGGCTGCAGAGAGCTCAGACTGTTACTGTGACAGTCAGTGGCTAGTCTGAGCCGCCCATTTAAATGACAAGTAGCTCACTGGGAGGTCTCACTGCTACGCTTTGCAGCCCTTCACACTCAGCTCAGTGCTGGGTGCAGACTGAACCAGAGTGCCCAACACGAAAAACACAAGCCTGGAGTGGAGTTCAGCTCCTTAGAAAGAGCCACTGACTCAAAGTGGTTTCTTTTTTGTTTTGTTTTGTTTTAATTTTTTTTCTTTTTTAATTTGTTTTTTGCTTAATTTGTGTGTGTGTGTGTGTGTGTGTGTGTGTGTAATTTAGTCTGTTTCAGTTCTTGCTTAATTGTGCCTTGATTTGTTTTTATTCTCTTTTCTTTCTTTTCCTTTAGCTTCTGTTTATCTTTTTTGTTTTTTTAATCTTACTGCTGTTCTTCATTTAACAATACTATCATCTTAGTTTTTATCCATATAATACTCTATACTTTTAATTTTTTATTTTAACTGTTTAAATTTCATATCCTGTCCACTAATTTGTACTTAGTACTTACTTGCTGTATTCCTCCTTCTATACAATATTCCCTGCATTTTGGTCATGTTACATTCCAGTTTCGTATACAGTCTTCCCTGAAACCCCTTCCCAAAGATACAACTTCAAATCCTTAATAGTAGTAGAATCTTTTTCCCCTCTACTATTTCCTTAATCTCACACTACATAACATAGGACTTAGAGGAAGAGAAATAAATAAATCTTTTCCATTTTTTTGTTATTCTTTCTCTTTATAGCTCTATTTCTTGTACCTTACCACTTTAGCTTCACCTAGACTTCTACCCCTCTGGGCTTTGGAAGGTAGATCCATTAAAACTACTCTTAAATATAAGGGTAAAGAAAGGATTTGGGGAACATAAATGCAGTGACCCATCAAAATAGCTAATTGATGCTCCCAGTAGATATTTGCAGCGACCCATATTTCATTGATTTAAGTTTGTATACTTTGTTTCTGTGTTATTTAGTATCTCCTTTTACTGTTTCAAAGTTCATTAGGCTGTTTTACTATTGTAGAATTGTGCTCCCGTTTGTTCAGTTTCAACAGTTTGCTAGGTCTTAACCTTCATCTATAGAACAGACAAATGGGAGGAAGAACAACAACAAGGACTATGATATAGAAACGTGTAATATTCAAACTAGAGAAATTGTTTCACAGTGAAATATCCTAGTAACAAAACCTAGAGACAGGAACAAAATCAATTAAAACACTGAAGCAGCAATTTAAGGACAGGACAAAAAAAAGTTGAAAACCACTGACAGAAAAGCAATAAACTGCTAAAAAACCTTCATATAACAATAAACTCTGCTCACACCTCCAGCCCCTATCCAGTAGCACCAACACAAAAGAGAGAAGAAAATCTGGGGGCGAGGGGAAAGAAGGAGTTATTAATATAAACAAACATAGCTACAAACAAGAAAATGGGGAAACAGGGATCAAGAAGACCTACAATTACCCCCCACGCCCTAAGGCAGAACAAGAGGAAAGAAAAGTAGAAGAAAACAAATACCAGATAGCAGAAATCTATGAAAAGTTCATAGAATAAATGACAAAACTAGAAGAATTTAAAGAGGAAATGGACCAAAAATTTATAGCACTCTTGCTCAATATACCCACTCTGAATTTCAGTAAATAGGCAAAAAATTGGATGAGCTAATGAAGACAGTTCAAAGCTTGAATGGCAGATTCAACAAAGGCATGGAAAGTCCAAAAAAAAAAAAAAATCAAACAGAGAAATCTGGAGATTAAGAGCACCACAGAATTTACACATACTTGCAATGATCAGTGTGAAGATAGGGTTTCTGTTATTGAGGACAAAAATAGTAGATTAAGATAAAGAGCTCAAAGCAGCCAAAAAATAAAAAAATAAAAATAAAAGAATGAGAAAAAGCCATGCAGGAGACCTAGATGAAAACAAAGAAAAGTAATAATCATCTAAAGCTAATAGAAGTCAAAGAAAAGGTTCAAGACTACACAGGATTCACAAACATGCTTACAGAAATTATTGATGAAAACATCTCAAATATAAAAAAGGACCTTAAAATACAAATAAGTGATTCTTATAGGATGCCAAATATCCATGATGAAAGGAGATGGTCACTGAGGCATATTCTTATCAAATTCGTGCATTGCCAACAAAAAAAATAGAATTTTAAAGTCAGAGAAAAACAAAATATCACATATAAATGTAAACCAATTAGAATCACAGGAGATCTCTCAGCACAAAGCCTGAAGGCCAGAAGAGCTTGGACAGAAATGTTTCAAGCCCTACAAGCAAATAACTTCCAACCCAGGCTAATGTATGCAGCAAAATTATTCTTTAAATTTGATAGATAAATTAGATATTTCCATGAAGTAGTCTGGCTCAGAAGATATATGACAGCTAAACCAGCTCTAGAGAAAATACTCAAGAATATCCTGGATGGAAACATAGGACATGCCTAAAAATACTGAGGAAATCAATGAGGTCAGGGGATGAACAACAAAAAAAATACATCAGGAAAAGTAAGTCAATGAACTAACAGACAAAGAAGACAATGATAGTAAGTAACCAACAAATCTCAGTAATATAAATCAATGTTAACAGCTTCACCTTTCCAATCAAAAGACACAGGGTGGCAGAATGGCTCAAATAACAGAACCCTACAATCTATTCCATTCAAGAAATGCATCTAATCCCAAAAGATATTCATAGACTTACAGGATGGAAACCAATATTTCATGCACCAGGACCTAGAAAATAAGCAGGGGTAGCAATTCTAATATCAGATATGGTAAACTGCAAGTTAAACAGATTAGAAAGAGACAACATTGGGGGTTGCTGGACAAACCCCATGACTCGGGCCCTCATCAGCATGCTCTTGGGGTGCTAATTCATCCAAGCTCTGCCCATGAACCAGCAGGGTCAAACTCTAGTAACATGGTAAAGATCTGGGACAGAAGGCACCACTGTCTGTCTGTCTGTCTGTCTGTCTGTCTGTCTGTCTCTCTCTCTCTCTCTCTCTCTCTCTCTCTGTTTTTTACTTTTTTGCTTTTCTTTTCTTTTCTTCTTTTCTGGTCCAAGCCATCACTATCAAGTAGAGCCAAACATTTCCATGCCACTGAGGAAAGTTTTGGAGACATAAAGTGTAAGGAGACGTGGGCAGGCTACCAAAGGTCTCGCAGAGAGCAGCAGGCTGAAAATTCGCCCCAGACTCCACACCTGGAGGCAAGGATCAGCACAGTACACAGCAATTAACATTGAAAACTCAGTATGGCTAACAAACACAGAATCAGACTTGGTCTGGGCACCACCACAGAATGGTGAACATCAGAAAAATCCCACTATAAGTATATGTATATGTATACATAACAACTTATATTTTTGTTTTGTTTTGTTTTCCTTTTCTCTTTTCTTGCTCTTATTCATTCAGTTAACTGTCTGATATTTCTCTCTTTTCCACCTTTCCATTTTGCTGTTGTTGTTTAAGTTTTTTCTTTTATTGACTCCTGTCTTGATCATATTGCTCTTCTTTCCACTCCCTTTTCTCTCCCTTGTCTTCCTCAACCAACTGCTCTCATTTTTCTTTTTTCTTTTCCTTTTTTCTCTTTCTTTTGTTTTTCATATGAGTGAATATTGTCTAAATTCTCTATGGTTTGACCCCCTACTCCCACCCTTCACTCTTCTGATACTGTCTACTCATGTCCCAAAGTATAAGTAATGTCCTTTTATCCTTAAGCCTTGAATCTACTATAATGCTCTTCATTGACCTCTATCTTCCCCTATCCCTCATAATGCCCCATATACACAGGATAAAAAACATTTTACTGATGGGAAACTCACTACATACAAAGCCCTGGCTTATATTGCATTCTGCTTTATAATTGCATGGACCTTGCTGCTATGGTAAAAGATACAAAGTTAATAGTTACCACAGTAGGTCAAATAAATCAATGTCAATAATGCTATTGCTACTGCTAAGGTAGTAGTGTAACAAGGGTGTCATACCAATTATAACCAGTTGTAGTTTCTCATATGGCAATACTGTAATTATCTGGAGTCATAATCATTAACATAGTCCAGAGTCTTGAGAGACACACAAAAGCCAAGAACTACAAAAGCTAGAAGACACTGAAGGTCCTTGGAAAGCATTGATATTTGTCTTCAAGTGTCTCCCCATAAACAAAATATATAAATCAACATTGAAAATAAACTATAAAGGGGGAAAATATATATAGGCACAAAGAAAATGACAAGACAAAGAACTAAAACACAACCCCAGATGCCAAGCCCACCCAGAACGAATCCAAAGGACAACAAAATAGAGGAAATCAGAAGGCATCAACCAAATTTTCAGACATAATAGCAGCACAAGTTAAAAAACAGATGGGCAACGCTATAGAGAACATCAGATTAGGAATAATTCCCCAAGTTAAAAAAGAGTTGACAATCATAATGAAAGACCTGCTTAGTGAATTTAGAGTAGAAACAGATTAAAAAAAAAAAAAGACAAGCTTAGAAAAACAATGGAAAACATGGTACATTCAACTCAGGAAAGAAATAAAACCCATGAAACACTTCCATACACATATCCAAGAAATCAAAAACTGCCTTTTAAGTAAATGCAGTGCATTGAATGAAAGCGAAGACAGAATTTCAGACATAGAATATCATTATGCATTTAATGACCATGAAAAGAAAAACCTCTTAAAATTAGCTAGACACTATGAAAAACCAATAAAACAACTGCAAGATGATGCAAAGAAGAACAACATTAGTTGATTGGAGTAAAGGGAAAAACAGGAGACAATGCAAAAGACATTAAAAAAAATCTTCACAGAAGTAATGACGGCAACTTTCCCAACCATGAGAAAAGAATTTGACATACAGATGAGTGAGGCATATCAAACCACAATTACCCATGACCAAAATAAATCTATACCAAGACACATAATAATCAAGATTCCAGAAATTCAACAAAAGAACAGAATATTGAAAATTGTTAGAGAAAAGAAACAAATTGCCTATAAAGCCAAACCATCAGAATCACAGCAGACTTCCCAACACAAACACGTAAATCAAGGAAAACCTGGAGCAAAATATTTCAAGCCTTAAAAGAAAACAATTCCTAACCCAAGTTGATGTACCTGGCCAAACTATCTTTCTAATTCAATAATGAAATAAGATACTTCCATGACAAAGAACAACTGGCGACATTCATGACCAACAAAACATTTCTATAGAACATTTTGAAGGGTATCCTAGAAAAAGTAAAAGGAAAGTATAATTAAACAGACACTAATCCACCAGGCAAGACAAGCAGTAAAACAGTGGGGAAACACAGAACCAACAACAGAAAAGGTTTATGACAAAGGTAAGTCAACACATAAAAGTTGCAACCATCAATGTAAATGTTCTGAACTCACCCATCAAAACAAACAGACTGGCAGAAAGGATCAAGAAACAAGATCAATCAGTATGCTGCACACAAGAGACACATTTAACCCAAAGAGAAATTCACAGACTGAAAAAATCAAAGGATGGAAAACAGTACATCATGCAACAGGAACCCAGACAAAAGCAGAGGTAGCTACCTCAATCTCAAAGTGAACTTCAAACCAAGACTGATCAAGAGGGACAAAGAACGTCATTACATACTTCTTCAGGAAAAACTTCAAGAGGAAGAAATAACAATCATTAATATCTGTTCACCAAATATCAGTGCACCAAACTACATAAAACAAATATTAAGGAATATGAAAGATCAAATAAACACTAACACAATTATAATGGGAGACTTCAACACCCCACTGTGAGAAATTGATAAATCAACTAGACAAAAAGTTAACAAAGAAATATTAGAAGTGAATCACATCTGTGAACAAATGGATTTAGCAGATGTCTACAAAATTTTCCACCTCACAACAGCAGAATACACATTTGTTTCAGCTGAACACAGGATGTTCTCCAAAATAGTCTACATACTAGATCAAAAAGCATGCTTACGTAAATATAAAGGAATTGAAATTATCCCATGTATACTATTGGACCATAGTGCAATGAAACTTGAAATCAATGGTAACAGAAACCAAAATAAATAAATAAATAAATAAATAAACAAACAAACACATGGAAACTAAATATCCTCTTGAACAACAGCTGAGTCACAGAAGAAATTGAAGAAGAAATTAAGCAATTTATACAGTTCAGTGATAATGTCAATATAACATACCAGAACCTATGAGATCCAGTGAAAGCAGTGCTTCCAGGGAAATTCATTACATTTAACACCCACATCAGGAAAACAGAGGGAGCTCAAATAAACAACCTAATGTTGAAACTCAAGCATCTGGAAAAAGAAGAACACACCAAACCTAAAGCATGTATGAAACAGGAAATTATACAGATCTGAGATGAAATTAATGCAATTGAGACTAAGAAAACAATAAAAAAAATCAACAAATCAAAGAGTTGATTCTTTGAAAGAATAAATAAAATAAACAATTCACTAGCCAATCTCATCAAAAAGAAAGAAAGGAAGAAAGAAAGAAAGAAAGAAAAAGAAAGAAAGAAAGAAAGAAAGAAAGAAAGAAAGAAAGAAAGAAAGAAAGAAAGAAAGAAAGAAGGAAAGAAAGGAAAGAAAGAAAGAAAGAAAAGACTCAAATCCATGCAATAAAAAATGAAAGGGATGAAACTGACCCTATGGAAATCCAAAGAACCATCAGCACCTACTTTAAGAACCTATACACAAACAAGATGAAAAACATTGAAGAAATGGACATATTCTTAGAAACGTATGTCCTACCAAAAATGAATCAACAAGAAATAAAAATACTAAATAACCCAATATCAGCCATTGAAATTGAAGAGGTACTTAAAAGCCACCTCTGTGTCTCTGAACTTTACTTCAGCTTTTTGAGAAGAGTTATAATCTTAACAAATTATATCCTTACCAGCTTCAACAGATGTTCCTCCAGAGTGATGATACAGAAGTTTGACTCCTTAACTGAGAGTCAATCAACTGGTCAGAAGTGAAGGCAAAGGTCTCACTTATGGTCCTGGGTGTGAGGCTCAGGACTCCAGTGATGAATTCAGGCCTCTCTATGATGCATTGTCATCACTATACTGAAAAAAAAAGTTACATTTATTAAAAACAGTCAGGTGGACATTATTTTGAAATTTGGCAATGTGTATAGGCACCAACCAGTGCAACTGAAAATAGGCTCCACTCTGAATACAAGGAAAGGGTGCTCTACAGACTAGGTGTCAGGGAGGATTGGGCACAGGAAATTACAAAGAGGGTAAAACATCAAGAGATACAGATTCTGACCAGCTGAAATGATTCCTGACTGAAGGCCAGTGTGACCAGACGACTCAGGGAAAGTGTTTGAGGAACCTGCAAACTCATTAAGGATGATCAGACACCAGTGTTGCTGAGTTTTTGCCCAGCTAATTTAGCAAAATTTTATGTAGAGAATTTTTGCTTTAAATGAAGAACTCATAAAACACTACTCACACACTGCATGCAGGCAAGCAGCCCAAAGCCAAGTCCTGTATGAGAGGTGACTTTAGAGATTAACTGGAGTTTGGTAAAGGAGAAAATCATTTTCATAAGTAGGTATGACTGTATGTGTTTCTTGCTCAAATACAACACAAATACACGTACATATACTAAAATTCATATATGTATTATATGTATATATGCATGTATATATGTATATGTATGTATATGTATATATGTATATTTTTTATAAATATATATGACAGAAATACATCTCATATGTAAAACTACTTTCCCATAAAATTAAGTGATAAGATCTCCTTTTATTTTTTTAAACCAAGAACATGTATTGGTACACTGTATACCTAATGTTCACATTCATCAGGTTATTTTGTACCTGTACATGAGGTATCTTGGTTTCCCCTCTTTTTGCCACCCCTCCCTTCTGCTCCCCACTTCCCTATTTACATTAGGTTTATTTATATTTTCCCATTTTTTCCTTTTCCTCCTTCTTCCCTTTTTCCCTTCTTTCTTTTCACCCTTCCCCCTTTCTATTTTTCCTCTATTTTCAATATTACCTTCATTTTACATAATATCTATTACACCTCTCTGACCTTATTTACTCTTATGGTTACTCATATCAGAGACACAATTTGATGTATACTCATGAGTGTCTGATTTATTTCACTTAAGAGTATGTTCTCAAAAAAAAAAAATGTATGTTCTCAAGGAATATCCATTTACCTACAAACGACTCTAACTTATCCTTTTTTATGGCAGAGTAGTACTCCATTGTGTAGAAAAACCACATCTTCTTTAGCCATTCATTAGTTGTTGGACATTTAGGCTGGTTCCAAGACTTAGCTATTATAAAATTGTGTTGCTATAAACATGATTGTGCATATATCCCTATGGTATGATGATTTTAATTCTTCTGGGAAGATGTCCAGTAGACGAATAGCTGGATCAAATGGAATCTCTACTTGTAGTTTTCTGAGGAATCTCCATACTGATTTCCACAGTGGCTGGACCAATCTACATTCCCACCAAGAGTGGAGGAGGGTTCCTTTTTCCCCACACCCCTGCCAGCATTTGTTATTGGTTGATTTTTTGATAATTGCTGTTCTTCCTGAAGTGAGGTGGAATCTTAATGTTGTTTTGATTTGCATCTATCGAATGACTAGTGATTTTGAACACTTTTTTCATGTATTTTTTTGCCATTTTTATTTCTCCATCTGAGAAATGTTTATTCATTTCAAATGCCCATTTTGGATTGGGTCTTTGAATTTGGGAGGTTTGGTGTTTTTGAGTTCTCTGTATATTCTGGATGTCAGACATTTGTCTGAGGAACAATGGGCAAAACTTTTTTTCCCAGTCTGTGGGTTTTTACCCCACTCTATTGGTGACTTCTTTTGCTGTGCAAAAGCTTTTTAATAGGATGTAGTCTCAAGCACTGATTCTTTGTATTATTTCCTGTGCAGTCTGGCTTCTGTTTATTAATTTTTTTCCTACCCCTATGTCTTCGAGGGTTCTTCCTATTTTATTCTCCAGTAGATTTAGTGTTTCTGTTTTTATGTTTAGATCTTTGAACCACTTCTATTTTAGTTTGGTGCATGGTGAGACACATGTATCTAGTTTTCATGCATGTATCTTTTTTTGGCATGTGGTAAGCCAATTTTTCCAACACCATTTGTTAAAGAGGCTATCTTTCTTCCAATGAGGGTCTTTGGCACCTTTGTCGAAGATGAGGTATTTGAGTGTGTTTGGAGTTGTTTCTGTGTCTTCTAATCTGTTCCATTGATCCTTGGGTCAGTCTTCATGCCAGTACAATGCTGTTTTTATCACCATAGCTTTATAGTATAGTTTCAGGTCAGGGATTGTGATGCTCCCTAACTTGCTCTTGTTGCCCAGGATTGTTTTGCTATTCTTGGTCTCTTCTGGTTCCAAATAAATTTGATGATTGTCCCTTCTAATTCTGAGAAGTATGTTAGTGGTATTTTGATTGGAATTGCATTAAATCTGTGTAGTAGTTTAGGAAGTATGGCCATTTTCACTATGTTGGTTCTTCCTACTCAGGAACATGATATATCTTTCCATTTTCTGAGGTCTCTTTCAATTTTTTTTTAGAGAATTATATTTTTGATGTAAAGATTTTTTATTTCCTTTCTTAGCTCAATTCTTAAGTATTTCTTTTTTTTGATGTGATTGTGAAGGGTGTATCTTCCATTATTTCTTTCTCAGTGAGTTTGTTATTTGTATATAGGAATGATTTGAATTTGGGGTATTGACTTGTGTCCAGCTATGTCACTGAATTTAGTTACTAAATCTAGAAGTTTTTTGGTAGAATTTTTGGGGTCTTTTATGTAGAGTATCATGTCATCTGCAAATAATGATAATTTAAGTTCTTTCTTTCCTATCTTTATTGCTTTTATTTCTTTCTCTTATCTAATTGCTCTGGCTAATGTTTCTCAGGCTATATTGAATAATAGTGGTGAGAGTGGGCATCCTTGTCTTGTTTCAGATTGTAGTGTGAAAGCTTCCAGTTTCTGACCATTTAGTGTGATGTTGGCTGTTGGTTTGTCATAGATGGCTGTGATGGTTGATTGATTGTGTCGACTTGTAAGAGAAGCTTAACTAAATTGGTTTAGCAATTCTGCACCCAAGGGTGTAGAAGATCCACCCTAGGGTGGCCCATTCTCTAGATGGTATAAAGGGGAAATGAAGAGGGATCTAGGCCAGCCGGTTTCTTTGGATCAGTTTTGCTTCCTTTGGAGGAGCTCCAGACCTTCATCTGGATACTTCGGACCTCTAAACCTTCGCCTGGACCCTTTAGACATTCGCCTGGATCCTTTGGACCTCCAGACCTTCAACTGGGCCTGCTGGATCTCCAGCTTGCAGACGGACCCTCCGCACGCTTCCATGCCTGACTTGTAAGAAGCCTGAGGAAGCCAAATTGTAAACTCTCAAATATTCATATATCTACCATTGTATCTGTTTCTCTAGAGAATACTGACTAGTACAATGGCTTTTATCAGATTTAGATATAGACTATCTATTCCTAATTTCTGTAGTGTTTTCATCATGAATGGGTGTTGGACTTTGTCAAATGCTTTTTTCTGCATCTATTGAGATAATCATGATCACGTGATGTTTGTCTTTGCCACTGTTGATATGGTTTGTTCCATATATTGATTTGCATATGTTGAACCACCCCTTCATCCCTGGGATGAATCCTACTTGGTTGTATTGTATAATCTTCTTGATAATTTGTTGTATCTTATTTGCCAGTATTTTGTTTAGAATTTTTGCATCTATGTTCATTATAGACATTGACCTGTAATTCTCTTTTTCAGTTGAATCCTTTTCTGGTTTTAGTATCAGGGTAATGCTTCTTTCCAAGATTGATTTTGGAAGTATTGCTTCCTTTTTGATTTCATTAAAGAGTTTGAAGAATAGTGCTATTAGATCATCCCTAAATTTTTTGTAGAATTCAACTGTGAAACCATCAGGACCTGGGCTTTTCTTTGTTGGTAGGTTTTTGATTACCTCTTCAATTTCGATGGCTGATATAGGGTTATTTAGTAATTTTATCTCTTCTCGATTCAGTTTTGGTAGATCATATGTTTCTAAGAATCTGTCCTTTTTTTTTTTTTTTGGTGCTGGTGAGCAAACTCAGGCCCTTGTGCTTGCAAGGCAAGCACTTTAACCACTGAGCTAAACCCTCAGCCCAGTGTTTTCCATCTTTTTTGAGTATAGGTTCTTGAAGTAGGTGTTGATGATTCTTTTGATTTCTGTAGGGTCTGTTGTGACTTCACCCCTTTCATTTTTTATTTCATGAATTTGGGTCTTTTCTTTCCTTTTTTGATAACATTGGCTAAAGGTTTGTCTATTTTAATCTTTCAAAGAATCAACTGTTTGATTTGTTGATTCTTTGTATTCCTTTCTTAGTATCAATTGCATTAATTTCAGTTCTGATCTTAATAATTTCCTCTCTCCTATAAGCTTTGGGTTTGATTTGTTCTTTTTCTACCCATTTGAGGTTCAACATTAAGTTGTTTATTACAGCTCATTCTGTCTTCCTGATGGGAATTCAGTGCAATAAATTTCCCTCACAGAACTGCTTTCATTATATCCCATATGTTCTGGTATGTTGTATTGTCATTATCATTTAACTGTATAAATTACTTAATTTCTTCTTTAATTTCTCCTGTGACCCAACTGTTGTTCATAAAGATGTTACTTAGTTTCCATGTGTTTATGTGGGTTTTTTTGGTTTCTGTTGTCATTAAATTTCAGTTTCATTGCACTATGGTCTGATAGTGTGCGTGGGATAATTTCAATTCCTTTACATTTACTTAAGTATGCTTTATGAGCTAGTATGTGGTCTATTTTGGAGAATGACCTATGTGCAGCTGAAAAGAATGTGTATTCTGCTGTTGTAGGGTGGAATACTCTATATACATCTACTAAGTCCATTTGTTCACAGATTTGATTCAGTTCTGATATTTCTTTGTTGAGTTTTTGCCTAGTTGATCTGTGTTTTTGTGACAGTGAGGTACTGAAGTCTCCCATTATAATTGTGTTAGTGTTTATATAATCTTTCAAGGTCCTTAACATTTGTTTTATGTAGTTAGGTGCATCAGTATTTGGCACATAAATATTAATGGTTGTTACTTCTTCCTCTTGGAGTTTTCCTTTGAGAAGTATGTAATGATCTTCTTTGTCCCTCTTGATCTGTTTTGGTTTGAAGTACATTTTGTCTGAGATTAGGATAGCTAACCCTGCTTTTTTCTGGGTTCCTGTTGCATGAAATATTGTTTTCCTTCCTTTGATTTTTTCAGTCTATGAATTTTCTTTTGTGTGAAAAGTGTCACTTGTATGCCACATATTGATGGATCTTGTTTCTTGATCCATTCTTCTAGTCTGTTTCTTTTGATTGGTGAGTTGAGACCATTTACATTGATGGTTACAGCTGTTATGTATTGACTTATCTTTGCCATTGATCTTTTCTTTTGTTGGTTTTTTGTTTCACCTCTGTTTAATGGCTTGCCTTACCTGGTGGGCTCTTTTTATTTTGTCTGATAAGATCTCTTTGAAAAAAAGAAAAGGACTACAGGGGCTTGGGATTTAACTCAGTGGTAGCGCATTTGTTTAGCACACACAAGGCCCTGAGTTCAATCCACAGCACACTCCCCAAAAAAAATCACTACAGAAAACATGTGTAGAGATTTCTAATAAAATGAAAAAGAGGCTTGAGATCCACTGATTCTACTTGTGGAAATGTAGTACAAAGTTAATTGAAAGACCTTCATAATCACAGCAGCACTATTCCTGGCACTGAACAGATTGAAACAACCTAGTTATTCTTTAATGGAATTATTGATAAATTGAAAGTAAAATGTACATACAAAGAAATATTAAGCCTTTTTAACATAGGAAATTTTGATGTTACATTTAAAAACCTTTCTGAAATTATGTTAGGTAAATTAACACTTCAAATTAAAAGACAAATATCAGATGAGTCCACTTGTATGAAGTGTCCAGATTAGTCATATTCCTACACACATAATGCAGATATTTGCTAGCCAAGGGTCCAGGAAAAGAGGAGTATTTAAGATATGTTCAGTGTTGCAAAATGAAAATATTCTGTAGATTGCTTGAATAGACCGTATGTGTTATATTACTGAAACCACACCTTATAAGGAATTATATATTTTACATATATTTTTAAAATTTTTTTAAAAGAGCCATTGCTCTAATAATTCTCAATATGAAGTGACTTCCTATTCTCAGCAGTTTCACCACTGCTTCCCTCCCTGTAGCTGGTGTTGCTCTTTCATGATAGAGCAAATTCTTCACAGAACATGGAGGACTTTGTGCAGAGCTCTGGAGAACATGGAGTCATGGTGTTTTCTCTAGGGCCAATGGTAGGGAACATGACAGAAGAAAGAGCCAACATGATTGCCTCTGCCCTTGTGCAGATTCCACAAAAGGTGAGATAAAATGCCTCCAGGGTTGTCAACTACTTAATGCATCTGAACAGAGTCCAATTACAGAGATTTCCTTGATAAAAAGTAAACCATCATGATTTCTCTTACTCAGGACACAAATCACTTTTAGAACAAAGATATCAGACACATGTTCAAAGAGTACCCAGGGTGCTATCTATAACACTGTGATCAGAAAGGAGTATATTTAACAAGTATATTGTGAGCTTGGCATCAGAGTGGTTTTGTGGGCAGAGACATAGAAGTCACTGGATTTGGCCCAGTTGTTTCTTCATTTTCATTACAGGATTATTGAGGACACTGTGTATGCTACAGAACTTATCAGCATCTAATCTTGAGATCATACTCTTGAGTGAAATAAATTGGGCACACATGTTTAAATGCTACATTATTTCTCTGGTGTGAGAAACTGAAAATGTAAATAAAGACTAAAATGTATTATATTGGCAAAGGGAAGAAAGTGTTCAAATGGGAAAGGGAACAAGGGAGAGGTAGTGGGAAAGGCACAGATGTACTAGAGAAATAAGCAATAGAAGGTAAAAATGGAAACAGAACTTTTGTAAGTAAGGAGGGACAAGGGTGTACAGGGAGGGGAGGGGAACAGGAAAAAAAGAAGCAACAAGATGTATCATGTACAGGTACAAATCCCCTAGGATGAATGTTATCACTATGTACATCTAAAATGTGTCATTAAAATAAAATTTAAAAAAGAACTTATCAGCATCTGGTTGAATTTTAATGGGACAAAGCAGCAGCACAATAAAGATAAGCAAGTATTGAGCAGGCAGATGTACACTACTCAGCAACTCTTCATGTGATTCTGCCTCCTTTTCCCCCTAAATGCTGGAAAGGACCTCTCCATAATGCTGTTCTTGGTGTTATTCAGAAAAAGGAAGGAAATGACTTACCAGCAAGGAGGATGAAGCATAATCATCAATTTGATCAGCTTGGGGGCTGCCTAGGGGATTTATAAATCAAACATTCAGGAGTTTCTGGGTGGGTAATGGAGCCACCAAATCTACTGAATCTACTGAACACAAGAGCCACAAAAACTTCTCTTCCTTTCAGTTGTAGGGTTTGTATATTTTATCTTAGCAATGAGGAAACTGCCTAAGGCAGAAAAGTAGTACCAGGTATAAGGGGTCATTGCTGTGACTGGATCTGTTGACATGATTTGGAAGCTTTTGAAACTTATTTGAGGGAAAATTCTGGAAAGGTTTGGAGACACAGGCAAGGGAAGCCCAGACTACTGTGAGTAGAGGCGAAGGAGAGACTCTGGTCAGAGCTCAGAAGCCCACAGTGTTAATGGGAATGTGTACAGTAAAAACCAGACTCAAGAGGCTTCAGTGAAGATGAGAACCTTTTTAGGATTAGAATAGAAGCCATGCCTGTCATACTGGGGCAAAAATAGAGTTTTCTCCATTTTTGTCAGTGTTCTGAGACTTTGTAGGAAACTGAATTTCAGAATACTGCACTAATTGACCTTGTGGAGGAAATTCAAGGCAGTGCAATATGGATTTGGGCTCTGACACTGAATGAGAATTAGGAACAAAAAGCAGCACAGAAGTATTTGAAGAACTTAAAAATTGGCTTAAAAACAATCACAGGAAAAGTTGAGGCCAAAACAAGTGTCCTTGCTGAAGAGACTGGTTCCATTAAAATGAAATGAAGTTCGCCATACAAGGACAAGAAAAAGTTTCTGGAGTCATCTCAGCAATCAGCAAGATGTGACCCATTGAAGGCTCAAGGATGCAAAATATAATCCTTTCATTTGAGAAGAGAGTCCCCAGAACCCTCCATAAAACAACCTCGCTGGAAGAAAGACAGCCTCTTTAATAAATGGTGCTGCAAAAACTGACTCTCCATGTGCCAAAGATTAAAACTACACCCATATTTTTCCCCATGCATTAAGCTAAAATCAAAGTGGATCAAAGATCTAAATATTAAAACAGAAACACTAAATCTGCTGGGAAATAGAATAGGTAGAACTCTTGAAGACATAGGTGTAGGCAAAGACTTTTTGAAGAAATCCCCAATTGCCCAGGAAATATCACAAAAATCAATAACTAGGATCTGATCTTATTAAAAAGCTTTTGCACAGCAAAAGAAACCACAAACAGAGTGAAGAGACAACCCACAGAGTGGGAAAAAAATTTTGCCAGCTATTCCTTTGACAAAGGACTAACATCTCAAATATATAACAAACTCAAAAAATCAAACCCCCAAATTTAAAGACCCAATTCAAAAGTGGGCAGCTTAAATGAATAGACAATTCTCAGGTGAAGAAGTAGAAACAACAAATAGACATGAAACAATGTTCGACATCACTGGTCATTTGAGAGATACAAATTAAAACAACACTGAGATTCCACCTCACTCCAAAAAGACTGGCTATCATCAACAAATCAGCCAATTACAAATGCTGGAGGGGTTGTGGAGAAAAAGGAAAACTTCTCCACTGTTGGTGAGAATGTAGACTGGGGCAACCACTATGGAAATCAGTGTGGAGATTCCTCAGGAACTAGGACTAGAGATTCCATTTGACCCAGTTATTTATCTTCTTGGTATCTTCCCAAAAGAATTAAAAGCATCATTCCATAGTGATATATGCACACCCATGTTTATAGAGGCACGGTTTGTAATAGCTAAATCTTGGAAACAGCCCAAATGCCCATCAAACGAGGAATGGATAAAGAAAATGTGGGGGTTTTTTTCATATAATGGAGAACTACTCTGCCATAAACAATGATAAGCTTGAGGTGTTTCTAGGTAAATGGATGCATCTTGAGACCATACTCTCAAGTGAAATATATTGGGAACCCATGTTTAAATATCACTTTGTTTCTCTGGTGTGAGAATCTGAGAGTGTAAATAAAGACTAAAATGTATTATATTGGGAAAGGGAAGAAAATGTACAAATGGGAAAGAGAACATGGGAGAAGAAGGGGAAAGGAAAAGAGGCACAAGAGAAATAAGAAATGGAAGGAAAAAAAGGAAACAAAGCTTTTGTCAATAAGGAGGAAGGATGAGTGAAGGAGGGGAGAGGGTGGGAAAAAAAGCAACAAGATATATCACATACAGGTACAAATCCCCTATGATGAATGTTATCATTATGTACATCTAAAATGTACCATTAAAATAAAAATTAAAAAACATGACAAAAAGAAAAGCCAAAAAAAAAAAAAAAAAAAGGAAAAAAAAAAAAAAAAAAAAAAAAAAAAAAAACAAAGGAATACAAAAAAAAAAAATAAAGAAAGAAAAGAAGGTCTCCTAGGGAACTGTTTCCGTGAGATGCATTTTCACTTGCTCACCCATCAAGCACATAGCCCAAGTGTAGAGACCAAGGCCCAGGAGACCTGGTTATACTTCCTGCTGCTGGCACACCCTGTCATCGTCTGCTACATGAGGCATATTCACAATGCACGAGAGGTGAGATCATGGAGGCTTCTACAGAGATTTCAAATGAAGGCTCAAAAGGTCAGACAGTGAGCTGAGAGGGTAACGTGAGAAGCATCTGCTTTTGAGTGATGCTGCAGATGCAGTGGAGACTCTGGGAGGCCTAGGAATGAGGGACATCTGCTAAGGAAGGCCATCGGGAGACTGAATGATTTGCAACAGCAAGGGCATATGGGTGCAGCTGCACAGAGCTTTGGAACTCAGACAGCAGCAGCCTATGACCTGGAAGATGAACATCAAGGTACAGAACTCAATGTTTGCCCTACTACATTTCAGGCTTGCTGTGGTCTGATTCTTTTCTATCCTCAGGAGGCTAATGCTTAACTTGCGCCATTGAAATCTAGGTGTTTGCAACTCAATTTTTATTTTACAAGGAGGTTCAGAGAAGAGACTTTGGGTTGAGTCTCAGAGGAGACTCTGAATTTGGTTTTTGAGCAATTCTAGAACTGTTGAGACTTTGGGGAAGGGACCATCAGATTTTCAGTTGTATGCAGCACAGTGTTATCATGTTAGGCACAATTATGAGCTGAATATTGTCTATTTTTGTAGATTATGGTTTAAGGAGATTTGTTTGAGTCTCAAGTTGAAAAGAGTTAGAATATGAATATTAAGCTGAATTGTCACCAAGGGGATCGGTGAAGAAACATAGCATTGTTTCTAGGAAGATCAAGAAGGCATGAGGTGTGGTACATTTAGCACCCCAGAATTACTATAAAATATAGATTCTTAAGTGAATAGTCAGGCATTTTTTAGTAGATTGTTGCGATAGAATTATACTGATTATTTTTGAAATGTGTATTTGATACTGATAAACCCACTTGCCTAAGATACTATTTCATAAATACTGAGATTGCATGCCAAACTTCAAATAGATGTAAAAATAAATGCAGAAAAAGTATGTCCTGCCTGTAAATCATCAATTTAGCAGTGATCGTTATCATCTCTGGTTCTCATTTCCTTATCTGTCATATGATAGACGTTTACTTGTGGGATTTATAAAACTGTTTAGCATTTGATCATGCCATACTTTAAAATTTGACTAAATTTATTAGAGGTTTTCATGGCAAGAAACCAGATGCTCTGGGACCCAACACTTGGCTGTACAAATGGATCCCTCAGAATGACCTTCTAGGTGAGATGCTGGAAAACAAATCCTGAAACATGAGTAAGAGCCCACTGCAAAGATAAGAGTTCCAGAGGAAATAAATGTGTTGAAATTTACTATGAACAATGAGAAAACTTCCCAACTTTTTAGTATATCTATGTATAAAAATTTTATTGCTACACTTTAAATATAAATAATGATCTTACTCATATGGGTTTAGTACCTGTAGATGTCATATACTGATTTTTCCCCTTTCTCTCCCCTCCCCTCTCCTCCTTCTTTCCTCCTCATTTATGACAGCTTTGTTTCCATTTTTTCTATCTTTTCATTTTTTCTGTTCTCTTCTGTTTCCCATCCTTCCATTCCTCCCCCTTACCCATTTCTCCTTCTCCTTTGAATACGTTATTTTTATTTCATAAAATCTATTATACATTTTGGTCCTTATTCACACTTTCAGTTTCTCATACCAGAGAATCAATGTGATATTTACTCAAGTGTGCCTGATTTATTTCACTTAAGATTGTTCTCCAGGTGCATCCATTTACCTAGAAATGTCTCAAGTTTATCCTTTCTATGGTTGAATAGTACTACCTTGCATAAAAAGAAAAAAAAATCTCCTTTATCTCTTCATCAGATGATGGGCTTTTGGGCTGTTTCCAAGAGTTAGCTATCACAAACTGTGCTGCTATAAACATGAGCATGTACATATCACTGTGTTTTAATCCTTTTGGGAAAAACACCAAGAAGGGGAATAGCTGGTCAGTGGGGCTTCTAGCTGTTTCTTGAAGAAACTCCACACTGACTTCCACCGTGTTTGCACCAATCTACACTCCCACCAAGAGTGGAGGAAGGTTCCTTTTTCCCCACAGTACCGCCAGCTTTTGATATTGGTTGATTTCCCGATAATAGCCATTCTTAGTGAAGTGAGGGGGATCTTAGCATTGTTTTCATTTGCATCAGTTGAATGACCAGAGATGTTGACCATTTTTTCATATATTTACTTGCTATTTGTTCTTCTTCATCTAAGAAGTGTCTATTCATTTCAGATGCCCATTTTTAGATTGGGTCTTTAAATTTGAGCAATCTGGTTCTTTTAAATTGTTTATATAGTCTAGATGCCAGGCCATTGTTAGAGGAAGAGTTGAAAAATTTTTTTCCCACATCATAGGTAGTCTCTTCACTCTGTTAGTGGTTTCTTTTGCTGTGCAAAACCTTTTTAGTAAAATCCTGGTTGTTGATTTTTTGTGATACTTCCTGGGCAATTGGGTTTTCTTCATTAAGTCTTTGCCTATACCTTTGTCTCCAAGAATTCTGATGATTCTATGATCCAGCAGATTTACTGATTCTCTTTTAATATTTACATCATCGATTCATTTTATTTTAGTCTTTGACATGCAGAGAGCCAGTTCTTCCAGCCCCATTTATTGAAGAGGCTATCTTTCTTCCATTGAGGGTGTTTGGTACCTTTGCCAATGATGAGCTGGTTGAGTGTGCTTGGGGTCACTCCTGCATCTGCTATTCTGTTCCATTGATCCTTAGGTCTGTTTTGTTTGCTTCTTTGTTTGTTTCATTTTGTTTTGTTTTTTTCTATACCATGCTGCTGTGTTTTTCTTATCAGAGTAGCTTTGTAGTCTAATGTCAAGTCAGAGACTGTGATACTCCCTGCTTTGCCTTTGTTGCCCAGAATTGTTTTTGCTATTCTTGGTCTCTTCTGGTACCAAATTAATTTTAGGTTTGTTTTCTCTAATTCTGTCAGATATGCTATTGGTATCTTGATCAGAATGACATTGAATCTGTATAGTAGTTTAGGAAATATGGCCATTTTCACTATATTGGTTCTTCCTACCCATGAGTAAGGTATGTGTTTCCACTTTCTGACAGCCTCTTCGATCTCCCTTTTCAGAGCACTGCAGTTTTCAATGCGAAGTTCCTTTATTATTTCTTTACACTGTTTCCAAAGTACTTCAATTTTATTTTTTACACTATTGTGGAGGTTGTGGCTTCCCTAATTTACTTCTCAGTGAATTTGTTTGTATACAAGAATGCTATTGATTTTGGGGTGTTGACTTTGTATCCAGCTGTGTGACTGAACTTGAATCTCAAATCTAGAAGTCTTTTGGTGGAGTTTTTGGGGTCTTCTATGTAGAGTATCAAGTCATCTGCAAACAGTGATAGCTTAACTTCTTCCTTTCCTATCTTTAATATTTTTATTTCTTTCTCTTGTTTAATTGCTGTGGCTAATGTTTCTAAAACTATGTTGAATAGGAGAAGTGATAATGGACATCTTGACCTGTTCCTGATTTTAGAATGAAAGCTTTCAGTTTTTGACCATTTAGTATGATGTTGGCTGTTGGTTTGTCATAGATGGCTTTTATCAGGTTGAGACAAAGACCATCTATTCCCATTTTCTGTTAGGTTTTTACAATGACTGGGTTTTGGATTTTGTAGAGCACTTTTTCTGCATCTATTGAGATAATTGTGTGAGTTTTCCCCCACTTTTTTAATCTTTACTTTCCAGTCTTAGAGGAAAAACAGATAAAGAGCAACTAGTGTCATTTTATTACACACAGTAAGAGTCTTCACAGTCAGAATAATTTTCACCCACTTCCCTCTTTGTCTTCATCACTATCACTAATGTCTTTAGGTTTATCACTAGTGCTTCACATCTATCCTTTTGCCCACTACAGGGCTATTTCAAATTGGGCTGAAAACTAAAACTCTCTCTTTTGTTACATCTGGTTATTTCCCTTAGCAGATGTTTCTGACCATAAGCTAACAAACATTTCACAAACAAATCTAAAATTTCCTTCCGTCTACTCCCTGTTTTCCTACACACCTGACATATCAAACTCAGCTATTTCCCTATGTCTTTAGGAGAACATATTCTTCCATGACACTTCCTACATTTTCCCATCCTAGTTCTTTCTTCCTAGGACATGTCCTTTCTTTTTGCCCACCTGGCATCCTTGTTTTCATTTCTCAAGTCTGAATTCACACACCACCTTTTCCTTGAAGCCTTCACTTACCTCTCAGTGGACTAAGCACTTCTAAAATACTTTCATGGTTATAATTGGTTAACTAGAAAACACTTCACCTTTCAGTGCCTTTTATTGTAATGTCTTATTTTATTTTTGAGACTTACAATCAACAATTTTTCTTAAACTCCCCCCATGCCAGGTCACCCAAAAACCAAGACTTTTATAATTCAGGGTGGAAGCAATGACATCTATGAGGCGATCTACCATGGGATCCCCATGGTGGGCATTCCTCTGTTTGGGGATCAGCCTGATAATATTGTTCACATGAAGGCCAAAAGAGCAGCTCTTAGATTGGATTTCCTCACAATGTCAACCACCAATTTGCTCGATGCATTGAGGACAGTCATTAATGATCTTTTGTGAGTATATTAAGTCTTTTCACTTAGGCACGATTTATAGAGCAATTATCTTGTCAATAAAAGAAGATTTCATCCTATTTTGTTTTTAATCTTGAAAATCGAAATGATTTAAATACAAGGAAATATGTTTTTACTCTTAACCAATGATTTTAACTGCAAATTGACTGCATAGATTTACGGCTTGACCAGTTAATGGTAAAACAATTGAAAATGCCTGAAAAATGTTTACTATGTAAATAAGTGTTATGAATACATGTTATTAATATGACAGAATCCATAGGTGAAAAAGATAATAAATTTAAGAAATATGATAAATATTGCAAATCAACACCTAAACTTTCTGAAGCTAGTCATATTTTTCTTAAATAGTAAACTTTTGAGCCAAATTCAACCTCTCCTCCCTTAAATTGCAGAGGTTGGGTATTTTGTCCTTTTGGAAAGAAAAATGAATAATAAAAGAATATTCCATACACACAGTATCATGAAATTAGACTACACAGTGTTCAATACACTGGAATGTGTTGTTCAATTTACATGAGGCTTTTAACTTTTCTCCTTGTTTTAACATGTATCAGAAATTCATTTCTCTCTACTTCTGAATAATATAATTTAATATGATATGCCCCATTTTATTCATTCATTTCATACTTCATGAACTGTTTGGTTTTTTTCCAATTTTGACTATGATGTACACAGTTATGTATTTTTTGTGTGTAAATATATGTTTTATTTCTTTTGCATATTATCAAAGCATAGCATTATTGCCTCATATCAGAACTTCACAGCATGCAGTAAAGATCAATGTGTTTCAAAAATGTTTGTGTTTTACACTCTGGATCATCAGCATAGGTAGAGTCTAAATTTTTCTACATCATTTCCATAACTTGTTATCACCTAAATTTTTTATTGCAAACTTTCAAGAGGTCACAATGTGGTATCATATTTTGATCTAACTTTTAATTTCACCAATGCATAAAAGTAATAAATAGTTTTTCATATGCCTGCTGGTTATTCATAGTTATACTTTGGTGAGATAACTTTTGCAATCTCTAAAACTTTTCTGAATAAGGTTGTCTTCTTACTATTATACTGTAAAGAATCTCTGTGTAATATGGATCTAAGTTCATTTTGAGAAAATGGATTTGCAGATATTTTTGTCCATTCAAAATATATGGATTCATCTCTTTATTTACTGTTCTTTTTCAAGGAAAATGTTTGTAATGTTAATAAAATAAACCTTCAGTAACCAAATTTTCTAATACTGCAATATAAATAATGTTGTAAAATATGTAGTTCCTATTTCTAATATTAAATTGGCATTATGTAAAATTATCAGTGACAATGTTATTCAAGGAGGTTACCTTTATAGGAATACTTCAGTAATTCATTATCAAAAAGAAAATAGTAGTAAAATTGAATGACATAAATAATTTACATATGGCCAAGAGAAATTATGAAAGAAGATAATTCGGGTTGGAAAAGTAGAAGAGGAAAAGTAGAAGGAGATAAGAAATTTAAATAAATGTTAATATTTTCATTAGTCATAAACAGACTAAATCATTGAAACACAAAGATAGATTGGATTTTGAATCTCATGATATATTCTGTTGATGAAATATGTCGTACAGGAAGACTATGAAAGGGAAAAGGTAAGCATGGTTCTTTCAAGTCATAATACAGTACGCAGTTGTAGCTTTACGAACATCAGACAAAATTCACCAAAATGTTAATAAATGTTAAAATGAATATTTCAAAATGCTAACTAATGAATCGCTCAAATTAACATAAATTCTTAATTTTTTTAACTTAGTAAGTTTCAGAAGAAATAACTCAAATTGACAAAAACACAAGTGTAAATACACACCTTGTATTCACAATAGGGAGTTTTTCACTAACTTTATACATGAACATAAAAAATATGAAAAAATAGTGAATAAGAACATATCAGATTTGGAAAATCTAATTAACAAATGGAAATTCAGAGAAAAATATAAGTATCTCTCACATAAGACTGAGAAGTAAAAAAGATCCAAAATACTAAGAATACACTGAGCAGACATACTGGAATTAAGATTCTTGTATTTTATACAATGGAAAACTAAAATTTCTTCAAGATTTGGGATACAAGAAATATACTTCTCAACACTTAAAATTTAACAGAGATTACAATTTTACATTCAAGTTTATCACAGCACTGTTATTCCTAAGCATATACAAATCAAAATTGCATGAAGCAATTAACGAATATACACACAAGAATGTGTAAAGTGGTATTTATATAGTAGTGAACAACTGTTACTATCCAAAATTTCAAAAGCCAAAAAATAGATAATTGGTGGCAATTAAACTAAATGGAATTAAGCAACCATTACAAAAAGAGAGACAAAAATGAGTACATGCTTGTTATTAGTCTCATAAATTGTCGCACATATATTAGTCACATATTATTCATATATATAAATAAAAAAGAATGCAGCATTAGTATTCAGAAAAGTACTTAATTTGGGGAGAAAACTGGTCCGCAAAGGTATAGTAATACTAGGCAAGTGTGACATGCAAAATCATGGTTTGATCGTAGGTATATTGAAAGCTTTATAGACAGGTTTTGAATTATAGATATGTAAGAGGAATAATTCTGGTGATCTAATGACTATGGTTAATATAGTGTATTGACTTTTCCAAATAGCTGGAAGATTTTTGAATATTTGAACTGTAAAGAAGTAATAAATATGATGATTATCTATTAAATACCTTGATTATTATGCAATGTATACATATATCAAGATATTATTTTGTACCTCAAGATACGTGCAATTATTTTGTGTCAATTAAAAACAAAATAAAAATAAGGTCAAATAAAAAAAAGAATTATAATCCAATTATATAATAACCAGCTACTCATTACTGATATGTGCATTTTATTAAATATCTAATTTTTAAATTTCTGTTGGGCAAAACAATGTATTGTAAAATTCTGGGGACAAAGAGCAAAGTAAACACAAAACAATAGGGTAACAGAATGTACTCGGGAGAAAGACTTTCCTGTATGTGACCCTTCATGGCCAGGTGGCCCAAAAAACAGATGTACATGTTATTCTAAATACAGTGAGAAAGCAGAAGTTCTGAGCAGTGTAGTATACTAATCCAATTAATTTGAAAAACAATCTGACTACTAGGTAGACATTAGAGCAAAGAGGGTAGAAGCATGGAAATAGACTAGTCAATAGCCACAAGAACACAATTCCCTTCAAATACTTCAAGATGTCAAGTTGACAGTTTCAAATGGCTTCTACCTATCTACTAACCATATTCAGATAAAAAACAAAACCTATAAGCAAATTCCAACATAAAAGACAAACATTCTAAAATGAACTACCTCATACTAGAATATTTTGACTTCTTCTTTTCTTTCTTTCTTTATTTTGGGGGGCTTTATTTTGACTAACTTTAAGAAGGTTTCTAAGAGACTTTGGTAGACATGGGTAAATTAACTAGCTTTCAGTGTTGGCCTTTCTGTTTCCCCTGTAGCTACAAAGCGAATGCCATGAGGTTATCAAGAATTCACCATGACCAGCCAGTGAAGCCGCTGGATCGAGCAGTCTTCTGGATTGAGTTCGTCATGCAATTCCCCTTCGAAAACTTCAAAACGATCATTTCAAGTGATTGTTAACTATCTCACTAACAGCCTGCTTAAAAATGTCTATAAGAAAATTCCAACATAAAAGCCCAACTTTCTAGGGTAATCTACTTCAAACCCCACCACGTTTACTGCTGTTTATTCGCACTTATTTTGACTCACTTTCACAACTGTTTCTAAAAACCTCTCACAGACTTGGGCAAATTAACTGACTTTCTATGTTGGCCTTTCTCTTTCCCCTGTAGCTATAAAGCGAATGCCATGAGGTTATCAAGAATTCACCATGACCAGCCGGTGAAGCCGCTGGACCGAGCAGTCTTCTGGATCGAGTTCGTCATGCGCCACAAAGGGGCCAAGCACCTGCGGGTTGCAGCCCACGACCTCTCCTGGTTCCAGTACCACTCTCTGGATGTGATCGCCTTCCTGCTGGCCTGTGTGGCCACTGTGATATTCGGCATCACAAAATGCTTTCTGTTTTGTTGCCGAAAGTTCGCTAAAACTGGAAAGAAGAAAAAAAGAGAGTAGTTGTATCTGGAGCTGTCAGTGCTGATGGATGAGAATTATACACAGGACCCTTCTCCCAGTTTACTCCAGCAAGAAGAGGATGTGATGTCCCCCAATTCTTCCTCATATGACGACACGAATTTTCATGATTTAACTGACAAATTCTCAGTTTCATATCCAACATATTTAATACCTGGTTACGATGGAGAAATTTTAAAGCTATAACAGGTGATAACTGGGAAAAATAAAACCATAAACTATGAGTACCTTTTGAAAATTACTTCTATAATTTACACCTTATACCAAAATAATTACTCAGCTGAGCTGTGGTGCATGAGTTATTCCTAAGCATAAAAGGTTACAAAGCTCACAGGCAGTAGCAATATGATTTTGCAATATGATTACAGTATGCTGATTTTACTCAGCATACTGTACTTTCACCATTTTTTGAACAAAATATTCAGGAATTAGAATTTTGTAAATAAAAAGACTCATCATTCCATTTGGTTTTGGGACACCAACAGTGCATTTTGGCTGTTGGTGCTAGATCCACCTCAACATCTCTTCTTCCCCAAAGGAACTGGTCAAACATTTATGCTCTTGCTATAGACCTTTTTCAGGGGAACATATGAAGAATGAGAAATGTAAGGTTTCCTAACTGCTTACTGATATGCCTTTGATATTACTGGGGAGGTTTTTAATTTCACATCTCATTTTATCTTTTTCTCAGACCTCTAAAAAAACTACCTGCTTCCTCTTATCATTTGTAGCCTTTGAGAAAGATGGAAGGTCTCTCTTGTGGGTTGTAATAATGTAGAACCGGTACCGTAAAAACACTTCTTGAATCTTCCGTTCTTCCAAATGTACATGAATATACATGTGTGTCCTTTTTCAGAACAACACACAGAATCACCAAACCATCCTGTAGAGATATTGTGAAGTTCTATAGGTTTGGGGTACACAGGTTGAAATGATTTTGTTCTATAACATGGACTTTAGAATGTATATCTCATTTTCTTCTTGCTTCAGTACCCTACTGTCTTAGTCTACCTTCTGTAATCCTTACATGGAAAAATTAAATCATTTCGCCTAAATGGAAATGACATAATTGTCCTTATTCTTTAAATATATGCACCCTTATAACTATCATAATCAACAATGAAAGTAATATAAAATTATATAAATTGCATAGGAAATACATAAATACAACTATAAATTTATTGAAGACACTTGTTGAACTACATATCATGGGTGAATTTTATGCTAAAACTGATCAAATTTGAGAAATACAAAGCTGACTTTACTGGTAACAAGACAATCATGTAATCTCGTGGCAAACATTCTCCCACTACAGGAACTAAATTATTTTAAATTTTCATTTAGTTAGAAATATTATAGGAGATTTTACAATATAATCTTTTCATGAAATTCATCTAATTATTAGCACATTTAAAACAAAATTACAATCAATGCAATGCTTGTAATTAATATTATGAAATCTTGCACATAAGGTGGAATTACCTTTTATCAAATATATCATGCAATTCATGTAAGAATAAAAATGATTTCTTTTCATTGTGTAGTGGAAATACTATAAATCACCTACCAAAAATGTACAGTGCAGTATGCATGCAGAAAGATGAGATGAGATAGATAATTCCCAGAAGCAAAAAGTGCACAGTAACACATAAAAAATGGCAAAGTCAATCATGCTTTAAAAAACAGAAATCACATCAATAAGTGGTTTCCCAAGAATATTTATGACCCATGAGAATTTGAGGAAATATTTTCTGTGACAGTGTAATAAAGCATAATTCTGTCAAATACAATTGAAACAACTCTTTGACCCTGCAAGTAAACACCGATTCATCTGAGACGCAGAAAACTTTTTACAAAGTGTATTCACATACAGGATGTTCTTTTTGAATGTACACAGCTACTAGTCAATGAGTTTACCTCCAGCTGATGTTATAAGATTGGCAGGGCATAGAGGCATGTGCCTATAATTCTAGCCACCTGGCAGTCTGCGGCTTCAGATGGATTGAGCCCAGGAGTCTGAGACCAGCCTGGTGGCACAGTGAGACCCATATGTGTGAACGCTGAGTGGATGACGCAACATTCCAGAGAGTGTGTAGATTATATGCAATACCACTGAGAGATCTCCTTGTTGAATTACTAAGGAAAAAACAAGTTTCAGAAAAGCTTTTCAAAATCCTTAAGACTTTAAAGATTTTTTCTGAAAAAAGAAATTATGTGTAACCTTAAAACATACAGAGAAATAGGTCTAAATGAAAGTACAAAATTTCAAGAAAGATAACATTTCATAATTCTGCAGTGTTTGTTCTTTCAAAATAATATTTTCATGAATCACAAGGCTTAAAAATTAGCAAAATAAACATTTACTTTCAATATCTAGCTGTAATATTTAATATCATAATATCAATTTGTTAGTACTATTTCCAATATATGAACGAACCAGGAATCTGACCTATCTATTGAATTCATTTCCATCTGTGTTTAGGAAACCCCTCTCATAATTAAACAATTCATGTTTTTAGATATATGTAAATACATTACCACATACATGGAAATACATCTATGTGAATGTATTACCATATTAATTTCAGAAGACGAGAATCTGAACTGTCAAAAACTGATTTTTCTGTTTTAATGTCAGTTTTGCAATAGACCTTTGGTAAAGGACTTTAGTAAAGGAAAATTGGCGTAGCATGCTGGTTCTCACTGGTTTTATTCAGGCTCCTTCAACTGTACGGAGGGTGTGGGGCTGTGCAGGTTACTTCACCTGTCTGTGATTCAGCACCACCCGCCTTGGAGAACTGGAGTTCAAGTAACAATTCTACCTATTCTGTGGAGTTGAAAAAGTGAATGTGTTAACATGGAGAACTCAAAATAGTTGCAGTGTTTGAAAAATTCAATTTACACTAACTAGTATCAGTACTAAATATATAAAAATTTTCCACAACAATGTTGTACTTCACATAAATTACCAAATATATTTTTAAATGTAATATGTTTCAAATATAAATGAAAAATTTAATAGCCCCACCTATTTCAAATATGTAGAAATTATATTTGTGTGAGAAATCAGACTGACAAATTAGGGTCTCTGAACCAAATCTGGCCCGTCATGTGTTTTTTTTTTCACAATTTACATAAAATTTACATAAAATAAACTGAGAGTGGTGCATGACGGTAATCCCAGCATCCAAAAGGGCAAGGCAGAGATTCACCATGAGTTAAAGGACAGTTTGGGCTACATAGCAAATTCCTGGCCAACCTGGACTGCACAGTGAGACCTGGTTTCAAGGAACCAACAAAAACAGATTGCAGTGCATAAATGAAATTTATTATTTTACACTGTAAAACTCAATGGAACAAATACATTTTCAACACTCTGCAACTCACCACTATCTGAAACGAGAGCAGGTTTACTTCCTCCAAAGAAAATCCTGAACCCTTACAGAGTCACTACTATTTCCAACTTCTCCAGACCTGGAGTTTGGCATTATGGATTTTCGTCATTCTCTTTGTATCCTCATCATTCTCTATCTATCAGCTCATCCAAAAGAAAAGGAAATTCATACAGAAATAAAATCTTTACCACTGTTGTATTTTTTCCTTATCTATAAATATTCAATCTGGCCTTACACTGCAATTCTCTCGTATATAATATCTTACTCTTAATTATTTGATTAGATTTTTCCTTGAATTTACGTAGAATTTACAGAAAGATTGTACAAAAATCCTTTAAAAGTGCCACTGCTCAAATGGCAGAATAAATTCAATATGTATGCTCTGAAGAAAAACGGTAATATTTACTGAAAATTTTTTTATTAGTACTTGTTTGCAGCACATGCATTTTACAGTCATCTTGGGGCGTGGGTGTATGTACATGATACAGTTAGCTTCCTTTTTCATCTCTATTTTATCCGTCACTTCCCCACTCTTCCTCTAACTCCCTTTTCTCCATTTTCATTCTTTTTTAATTTTATTTTAGTGGTGCATTTTAGATATACATAGTGATAACACTCATCTTAGGGAATTTGTACCTGTGCGTGATATATCTTGCTGCTTCTTCTTTTCGCATCTCTTCCCCTCCCCTCAACCTCTCCCCTCACCTTATTTACAAAAGCTTGTTTCCATTTTTCCTTCTATTCTTTTTGTTGTCCCTCTGTTCCTTCCCTCTCCCCCTCCCTCGTTCCCCTTCCCAATTGAACAATTTCTTCCCTTTCTCAATATAATACACTTTAGTCTTTATTTACACTTTCAATTTCTCACACCAGAGAAACAATGTGGTATTTAAACATGTGTGTCCGATTTATTTCTCTTAAGAGTACGGTCTCAAGATGCATCCATTTACCTAGAAATATCCTGAGCTTATCATTCTTTATGGCAGAGTAGGACACCATTATAAAAAAAACTACATCTTCTTTATCCATTTACATTCTTATGGATATCATTGATCATAGCTCAAGTTTATGGCACATAATGTTCACATTCATTAAGGTTATTGGGTATGTGTAAATGATACAACTTTATTCTACTTATATCCCCTACTGCTCCCACTCATCCCTCACCCTCATCTATTTTGCAAGACATCCATCCCATTACTATTGCAAAATTTAAGCCTCTGTCTCTAGGTTATTTCACTTATTACTATTTTTCTGAGGTGCATATATTTTCCTACAATGTCTCAAATTTGTCCTGCTTTATACCTGAGTAGTATTCCACTATGTACAGATACGTCATTTTCTGTAGTCAGTCATCTGTTTATGGGTTTGTAGATTGCTTCCAGGAATTAGCTATTACAAATTATGCTATTATAAACATTGATATGCATGTGTCATTGTAGTATGAAGTCTTTAGCGCTTTGGGGAATAAAATCTAGAAGGGAGATAGGTGGGTCATGTGGAATTTGTAATTGAGTTCTTTGAAAAATCTCCATAATGATTTGAATAACGGTTGTACTAGTTTACATTCCCATCAACAATACAGGAGGAATGCTTTTGGATCACAACCTTACCAGCATTCATTATTTTTTTATTTCTTGATGATTGCCATTCTTTCTGGGAATAAATGAATTCTTAATGCTGTTTCAATTTGCATTTCTCTAATGATCAGGGATGTTTCACAATGTTTCACTTATATTTTAGCCTTTTGTATGTCTTCCTCTGCAAAGTGTCTGTTCATTTCATTTGCCCATTTCTTGACAGAGTCTCTCATTTTAGGAGGTCTAATTTTCTTTAGTTCTTTGTACGTTCTAGATATTACTCCTCATTCTGAGGAGTAGGTGGTAAAATTTTTCACCAACCCATAGTCTGTCTGTTCACTCTACTTATGGTTCCACTTATCCTACAAAAGCTTTTTGATTTGACACTTTTGGCATTTATTAATTTTGTCTGTTTTTTTTTTGTGGTGGTGCCAGGGATTGAACTCAGGCCCTTGTGCTTGCAAGGCAAGCACTCTAATCACTGAGCTAAATCCCCAGCCCCAATTTTGTCTGTTTTTTTGTGCAATTGCAGTTCTATTTAGAAAATCATTTCCAACACCCATGGCTGTAAGATTTGTACTTATTTTTTAAGTTGATTAAATTTTTAGTTTTAATGTTAGATCTTTGATCCATTTTAATTTTAGTTTAGTTCACGGTGAGAGACACAGGTCTAGTTTCAATCTTCTGCCATCACTTTTCCAGCTTTCTGTCTTTCCTCGGAGTCTATGCTTTTGGAACTTTTACAAAGACCACATAGCTGGCTGAGTCTGAGGATCTTTGGCACCCTCTTTTCTACTTTGAATATCTACATATCTGATTCTCTTCCATCACCATTCTGTTTTTATCACTATTCTTTTGTACAGCTTGAAGTCAGCTATTGCAATCCTTTCTGTTTGCTGTTGTTGCCTAAAATAGCTTTTGTATTCTGGGTCTCTTCTGGATCCATATGTATTTTAGGATTGTTTTTGCTTCGTAAACAAATCCTGCCAACATAAAAGACCAAATGAGTAGTAACACAATCATAATAGGGTATCCTAACACCTGACTTTCAAAAACAGATCCATCAAATAAACAAAGCAATAAGGAAATATCTAAGCTGAACCACACCCTGAATTTAAGGACTTAATAGATATTAACGGTATGTTTCACCCCACTCCCCACAGAGTCTACATTCTTCTCTGCAGCACACATTTCTTTTCCCAAAATAGAACACACACTGGTCTACTAGGCCTGCTTAAGTAAATGTAAAGTATTGAAATTATTATACTATTAGACCACTGTGCAGGGGAAATAGAAGTTAACAACAGATGAAATCACAGAAAAGGTAGAAGCACCAGGGAAATGAACAACACATTCCTAATAACCAATGGGTTATGGAAGTAACTAAAAAGAAAGTTAAATATTTCTTGAAGTTGCTGACAATCCTGGTATAGGGACACTATGAAGAGTCCTAAGGTGGAAGTTCACCTCAGTTAGTGCTCACATCATAAAAACAGCAGAGCAAGCGTGAATAAATAACTTTCTGAGGAATCTTAATGTATGTGAGAAACAACAATCTAAGTACAAAGTGATAATAAGGAAGGAAAAAAAAATAATAAAGATGAGAGTAGAAGTCAAGTAAATGGAGACTTAAAAAAATCAACAAATCAAAGAGCTGAGTCTTTGTAATTAAAACATAATAATAATAATACATAAGGCTTTATACTGACAGAGAAAAGACTCACATCAATTCAATTAAAAATGAAAAATGTGAACTCACAATGCACACTGTCAAAATCCAGAAGTAACTATATTGAAAAACTATTCAAACAAATGGGCAAATTTTGAGAGAACTGACAGACTTCTAAACTCATAAAAGTTTCTAGACTCCTACAAGTTTAAAATGCTAATCCAAGAAGATGCAGATATGCTGAACAATCCAACAACATGGAATGAAATCAACACAGTATATTTTTTAAAATCTACTAACCCAGAAAAGCATAAGGCCAATGCCAAATTCTTCAAAACCTTTCTCTTTTTTTTAAGTTTTATTTTAATGGTACATTTCAGATGTACATAGTGATAATATTCATCATAGGGAATTTGTACCTGTACATGATATATCTTGCTGCTTCTTTTTTTCCCATTCCCCTCCCCCCTCCCTATTTACAAAAGCTGTATTTCCTTTTTTTTCTTCCATTGCTTATTTCTCTTATCCCTCTGTTCCTTTCCCTCTCCCTTGTTCCCTTTCCCATTTGGACATTTTCTTCCCTTTCCCAATATAATACATTTTAGTCTTTATTTACACTTCAGTTTCTCACACCAGAGAAACTATGTGGTATTTAAAAATGTGTGTCCTATTTATTTCACTTAAGAGTATGGTCTCAAAATGCATCCATTTACCTAGGAATATCTCAAGCTTATCATTCTTTATGGCAGAGTAGTACTCCGTTGTATAAAAAAAAACCACATTTTCTTAATCCATGCTGCTGTTGATGGGCATTTGGGCTGCTTCCAAGATTTAGCTATTACAAACTGTGCTCCTATAAACATGGGTGTGCATATATCCCTCCGGTATAATGATTTTAATTCTTTTGGGAAGATACCAAGCAGAGGAATAGCTGGGTCAAATGGAATCTCTAGTCCTAGTTCCTGAGGAATCTCCACACTGATTTCCATAGTGGTTGTACCAGTCTACATTCCCAGCAACAGTGGAGAAGGGTTCCTTTTTCTCCACAGCCCCCCAAAACCTTTAAAGATGCTATATCACCAAAACTCCTCAAGCTTTTCAAAGAAATATAAAGGGATGGGATGGGATGCTCCCAAATTTGTTTATGGAAGCCAGTATCACCACGATTCCAAAATCAGATAATGACCCACCTGAAGAAAATTTTCATCAAATCTCCTTAATGAACATAAAGGCAAAATTTCTAGCAATATAGTATCAAATAGAATGCTGTACATTATCAAAAAGAGCGTACATCATGATCAAGTAGGTTTCATGGAAGAATGGAAACATGGAAGAATCTACACTGGGCGGAAACTATATGTATGTGAACAATGTGGAGAAGGACTCATCAAGACCGAGAACCACCACAAACATAAAAGTCACACCACAAGATACCTGACTGTGGAATGTGACTGGCTATAACATGACAGGACTCATAGTGATGGGATCCCTGTGATTCTGTGCAATACCTGGAGTCTTTCAGTAAACACAGGTATTGCTGCATACCTAAAGGAAGTCACAGTTGAAAGTATCTGAACATATGTAAACAAATGTAAACAATGTGAGAATTCCCTGCATGTGCAATACAAGAAAGAATTCGCATGGGACAGAAGGACTATGTACATAAACAATGTGGGAAAAAATTCTGCACGTCCAATTACCTTGAAATGAACCAAAGAACTGACATTGGAAAGAAATCCCATGTAAAATAGCGTGTGGAAGCATTATATGATCCTCAAAACCTCTGAAAAAATGCAAGCATGACCTCTGACTGTAGGCAGAAATATAGGCTGTGGGAAGCCTTCATCTCTCCATGAGCTTGCACGCAAGCCCAACACAGGAGAGTGAGACGCCTCCTCCTTGTGCATTCTAAGGAAACATCTCTAGTCATCTTGGTCTCATTCATACTCACTGAAGAGTGGTGTACAGTGAGAAACCACGAGTAGAAGGGATGTGCACAAATCTTCCTTTGGCCTACATGGAATATTTCATCCACTCCCCATAATGTACAGAACACTCAGGTATAACTCATACTTTCAAAATCCTGTGAAAATTTCTCACGTGGTGACAACCTGTACACGTAAGTAATATGAAAACTCAGTGTGAATCATTTCTTTGGAATTCTCCAGATAAAACATTCCCACAAGTAGGTATGCTAATGGACAAAATAGTGCTTTCATTGAGACCTCACACTTTAAGTTGGTCGGTGGAGTATGGCTTTGTGGTGCTCACTTCTAAGAATAAATTTTGAGCTGACGTGATTCTGTATTTGGCGTAAGCAATAGTGTGGGAGTTTAATAGGTCACATCTTTTAACAAAAGTGGCCAGTGAGACATTATTACTTCATTTTGTTCTGTTTTGGGTCCATAAGGGAATTGAAACATATTTCTCATCTGCCATTTAGTTTAGTGTTCTAAGATTCACTATCCAGTTTTTAAAGTTAGCTCAAATGCCTGCATTCTGACAGAGATAGCTTCCCACTGCACACCTGCTCCTCCGAGGTCTGGCTAAACTTGCAGGAATGGTTTTACCATCAACAAAGCATTTATTTTGCTATGGATTCTGGCCATGTCCCAGCTCCTAGCCAGACATGGGGCAAATGCCTGAGATAAAGTTGTGCAGGCCCACTTCCCGGAGGCGGACATTCCTTTTCAGAACATAGATAACTACAGGTGCAGCACCGAGGTCTCTCTCTCTTTCTTCTCTCTCTTTTGTCTTTTTCACCCTTAAGGCTGCTGGATGTCCCTGTGCACCAGTGGGGGCTGCTGGTCCCCCTTTTTGTTGCGCCCCCACAATGGCTGCTGATTTCTTCTTTCCCACCCTTGAGGCTGCTGGATGTCTCTGTGCATCGATGGGGGCTGCTGTTGGTTGTACCTTCATGACTGCTGTTTTCTTCTAGCATCCCACGTGGCTGTTGCTTCTCTCAGCAAAAGTTAAGATCTCTGCTTGAACATATTACCGTTCTGTGGATTGCTGGTGATACAAACAGTGGATTGATGGTGTGATTTCCTAGAGTTTCCCCCTTTTATCTTATTTTCTTTATTGTTATTAAATAACTTAATTGATCTTTGTGAGTGGCGTCTTGTTTCCTTCCCTGTGAATCAAGCCCAAAGACAATAAGTCCGTGCACAGTGACAGCATGCGTTTACCCCTTTGCTGTTACAAGTGTTTAATTAATATATAATATTTTTTCTTGAAGATTTTATCTTATTTTGTTCTTAATAACTGGGGAGCGCTTCCTAAAGACAAATTTGGTAATTGCTTTTGGTTACTTGCTGTGTTTCCCACTAGCTTCTACATATATTCTTGGTGCACATACTCTCTCTTGTTTGTAGCAAAATCTATTTTTAAATTTTACCTTATACTGGGGATTTAGCTCAGTGGTCAGAGTATCTGCCTCACAAGCACAAGCCCCTGAGTTCGATCCCCAGCACAAAAAATCAAAAACAAAACAAAAAAATAAATTTTATCTTATACTTTGTAATTATGATAGATATTTTAACATGCTGCTGTATGTGTGTTCTAGGTAGTTAAAAAGAATAGCTATACTGATGGAAGCAATCTTAGGAGTAGCAGCATCTGCCAAAATACTCATGATATTCTTCACATAAACAAAAGATGAAATGAATGTCACATGGCTTCGCAAAGATCCCCATGACTGACGCAATCCTGCAGAAAAGGCAACAACTGTAAGCATCATGATATCTGACTCCAAAATATATTAAATGCAGTTCCAACCAAAATGTCATGTACTGGTGTGGAATCTGACCAGCAGATGAATGGAAATGAACAGGAAAACTTGAGCAGGATGCAGTGGCTCACACCTCCTGCATTTGAAATGCTGAGGCACAAGGATTGTTGTGAGTTAAAGGTCAACCAGGCTACATAGTGAGTTCAAGTCCAGTTTGAGCTACATAATGAGATCTGTCTCAAAGCACCCCCCAAAAAAGAATAGAAAATTTAGAAATTTACCCATGTACATAGCAAATTGATTTTTTTAGAAAGACATCAAAAATCTACATTGAAGACAGAATAACGCCTTTAACAAATCTTGATAAAGAAGACACTTTCTGATTTCAAAGCCAGTAATATACACACACTGACCAAGACTGTGTTGTACAAGAATGCAGTAGATGTGTAGTACAATAAATTTTAGAAACTGAAAAACACCAAAATATTTTTGTTTATTGATTTTTGATAAGGATTACAAAACATTCATTTAGAAAGAAGCAGTCTGTTAACACATACTACAGGTGAACTGAATATTCACATGCAAAGTTTCAAAAACAAAACATTAAGCTTATTAACATTAACACATAAAAATATTAATTCTAATTAGATCAAAAACCTAAAATAAGAGCTACAAGAATTGGGTGAGGTAGCTCACACAATGTAGGTCCCAGGTATTCAGGAAGCAGAGGCAGGAGAGTCAAATATGTGTGACCTTGAATTTATCATCCATTTCTTCCATATGAGCCCAAAACCGCAAGCAAAGGAACTAAAATTGATAAACTTCATCCACATTAAATTTTTCTGCAAGACCATCAAGAAAACTGAAAAGGACACCACCAGCAACTCTGTCATGGATTGGCTGCTTGCTGGGGAACCTCAGGCCAGTGGAGGCCCCCTCCCTGCAGCACAAGCAAACCAACCCACACCACCAGGGACTGCTCGGTGGCTCTCTGGGGAAGATTGGGCCTAGGATGGCTCCCTCCCTGAGACTGCAGCTGGCCTGCCCACATCACTGGCAACATCAGGCAAATCCTTGCACCTTCACAGTTTACTGGGGCTCCTCGGGCAAGTGAGTGCCACCTCCCCATGCCCGGAGCATGCCTGCCCACACCCCCAGTGACTCCAGTGCAACTTGGCAGCTAACTTGAGAGTCTAGGGCCTGTGAGAGCTCCGGCAACTCCATCTCAGCTGGGCAGCCTGCTGAGGAGCCTGGCTACCTCAACCATAACAAGTAGAATCAACCATACCCAAGTCATTGAGGAAAGCTCTGGAGATAAAACGGCCACAAGAGGCAACAACCGCATATACCTAGAAGACATCAAAAGGACAGACTTTTCCTTGAAAAGCACTGATACTTGTCTTAATATAACCTCCCAGAAACATAATATAAAAATCAACATGGAGAACAAAATAATGGGGGGGATACATATGTATACAAAGAAAAAGACAAGGCACAGAAGTAAAATACAACCCCAGAGCCCCAGCCCACCCAGAACACATCCAGAGGACAAGGGCATAGAGGAAATCAGAAGACACCCAACCAGACTCTCAGAAATGACAGTAGTAGAAGTTAAAAAACAGATAGGTGAGGCCATAGAGAACATCAGAATAGAAAAATTGCCCAAGTTAAAAAAGAGATGACAATCATAATGAAAGACCTACTTGGTGAATTCAGGGTAGACACAGATAAAAAACAGAGGAACTTAGAAAAACAATGCGAAACTTGAACATGCAATTTAGCAAAGAAATGGAACCCATGAAACAGATCCAAACAGATATCCAAGAAATCAAAAGCTTCTTTGAAAGTATACACAATAAATTAAATGAAAGCAAAGACAGAATCTCAGACCTAGAAGACAGGACTATAGTTCATCATGATGATGAAAGGAAAACTTCTTAAAAATAGCTAGAAACTATTAAAAATCAATACACCAACTGCAAGATGATCCAAAGAACAACAACATAAGATTGACTGGAGTGAATGAAAAAGAAGGAGACAATGCAAAAGGATCTAAAAAGATTATTTACAGACGTAATGACAGAAAACTTTCCAAGCATGAGAAGAGAACTTGACATACAGATAAGTGAGGCATATAGAACCCCAATTACCCACGACCAAAATAAATCTACACCAAGACATATCATAATCAAGATTCCAGAAATTCAACAAAAGAACTGAATACTGACAATTGTTAGAGAAAAAGAAATCAACTATAAAGTTAAACTCATCAGAATCACAGTGGACTTCTCAACACAAACCCTTAAATCAAGGAGAGCCTGGAGCAAAATATTTCAAGCCTTAAAAGAAAACAATCTCCAACCCAGATTGATGCACCCAGCCAAATTATCTTTCAAATTCAAAAATGAAATAAGATACTTCCACAATAAAGGACAATTGAAGAAATTTATGACCTCCAAACCACCTCTACAAAATATTTTGAAGGATATCCTAGAAAAGGAAAAAGGAAACTATAATTGCAAGGACACTAATAAAAAGAACCCACCAGGTAAGGCAAGCAGTTAAACTGAGGTGAAAAACAGAACCAACAACAGAAAAGATATATGACAAAGATAAGTCAATACATAACAGGTGTAACCATCAATCCAAATAGTCTCAACTCACCAATCAAAAGAAACAGACTAGAAGAATGGATCAAGAAACAAGATCCATCAATATGCTGCATACAAGAGACACATTTTACCCAAAAGGAAATTCATAGACTGAAAATCAAAGGAAGGAAAACAATATGGCATGTAATATGAACCCCAAAAAAAGCAGGGGTAGCTATGCTAATCTCAGACAAAGTGAATTTCAAACCAAGACTGATCAAGAGGGACAAAGAAGTTCATTACATACTTCTCAAGGGAAAACTCCAAGAGGAAGAAACAACAATCATTAATATTTATGCACCAAATACTAGTGCACCTAACTACATAGAGCAAATATTCAGGAACATGAAAGATCAAATAAACACTAACACAATTATAATGGGAGACTTCAATCCTCACTGTCACAAATAGACAAATCAACTAGACAAAAAATTAACAAATAAATACCAGAACTGTATCAAATCTGTGAATAAATGGACTTAGTAGATGTCTACAGAGTGTTCCACCCTATGACAACAGAATATGCATTCTTCTAGGCTGCACAAGGGCGTTTTCCAAAATACACCATATACTACCTCATGAAGCACGCTTAAGTAAATGTAAAGGAATTGAAATTATCCCATGCATACTATCAGACCAGAGTGCAAAGAAACTGGAACTATATGGCAAGAGAAATCAAAAAAAAAAAAAAATCCACATAAACACATGGAAACTAAATAACATCCTCTGAACAACACTTGAGTCACAGAAAAATTAAAGAAGAAATTAAGTAATTTATACAGTTCAATGATAATGCCAATACAACATACCAGAACCTATGGGATACATTGAAAGCAGTTCTACGTGAGAAATTTATCGCATTGAACTCCCACATCAGGAAGACAGAACCAGCTCAAATAAACAACTTAATGTCGAAGCTAAAACATCTAGAAAAAGAAGAACAAATCCAACCCAAAGATCATACAAGAAAGGAAATTATTAAGATCAGAGCTCAAATTAATGCAATTGAGACTAAAAAATAATACAAAGAACCAATGAATCAAAGAGTTGGTTCTTTGAAAGACTAAACAAAATAGACAAACTCCTAGCCAATCTTATCCAAAAAAAGGAAAGAAAAGACTTAAATCCATGCAATAAAGAATGAAACCGGTAAAGTCATAAATGACCCTACAGAAATCCAAAGGAGTATCAACACCTACTTCAAGAACCTATACTCAAACAAGAAGGAAAACACTGAAGAAATGGACAGATTCTTATAAACATATGAAATACCAAAACTGAATCAAGAAGAGACAAAAATACTAAATACTCAATATCAGTCATTGAAATTGAAGAGGTAATTAAAAACCTACAAACAAGGAAAAGCACAGGTCCTGATGGTTTCATAGATGAATTCTACAAGAAACTCAGAGATGATCTAATACCACTATTCCCCAAAATCTTTAATGAACCATGCTGTTTTTATCACAGAAGCTTTATAATACAATTTCAAGTCAGAGACTGTGATGCCCCCTGCCTTATTCTTGTTGCCCAGAATTGTTTTTGCTATTCTTGGTCTCTTCTGGTTCCAGATAAATTTCATGATGGCCTTTTCTAGATAAGTGAAGTATGTTATTGGAATTTTGATTGGAATTGCATTAAATCTGTATAGTAATTTAGGAAGTATGGCCATTTTCACGATGTTGGTTCTTCCTACCCACGAACACGGGATGTCTTTCCATTGTCTGAAATCTCTTTCAATTTCCTTTTTTTGAGTACTGTAGTTTTCAATGAAAAGATCTTTTACTTGTTTTGTTAGATAGATCCCTAAGTATTTCATTTTTTTTTTGATGCAATTGTGAATGGAATAACTTCTGTTATTTCTTTCTCAGTGAGTTTGACAAGCTAGAAGATGCAGAAATAACTCCAAACACACTCAAATATCTCATCTTCGACAAAGGAGCCAAATGCCCTCACTGGAAGAAAGATAGCCTCTTTAATAAATGGTGCTGGAAAAATTGGCTTACCACATGCCGAAAACTAAAACTACATACATGTCTCTCACCATGTACTAAACTAAGATTGAAATGGATCAAAGACCTAAACATAAAAACAGAAACAATGAATCTCCTAGAGAATAAAATAGGAAGAACTCTCAAAGACATAGGGATTGGAAAAAAATTTATGAATAAAACTCAGGCTGCACGGGAAACAATTCAAAGAATTGATGCTTGGGACCACATCCTATTAAGAGGCTTTTGCACGGCAAAAGATATTACTAATAGAGTAGGGCGAAAAATCACAAACTGGGAGAAAATTTTTGCCAGCTGTCCCTCGGACAAAAGTGTAACATCCAGAATATATAAAGAACTCAAAAGGATCAAACCCCCCAAATTTAAAGATCCAAAAATGGGCATCTGAAATGAATAAACATTTCTCAGATGAAGAAATAAAAATGGCAAATAAATATATGAAAAAATGTTCAACATCATTGGTCATTCAAGAGATGCAGATCAAAACAACACTAAGATACCATCTCACTCCAGAAAGAATAGCTATTATCAAGAAATCAACCAATAACAAGTGCTGGCGGGGCTGCG